>VDFB02047697.1:0-26520 GCA_007258455.2 Sequoia sempervirens | reverse complement strand
ATTTTGAAAGAGAACCTGAGGCGGAAAAGCAGAGAAGAAGAAAGTAATTTGGGGAATTCGAAAAGAAAAAGTAGGGACGAACTTGAGGCTGGAAAAATCTAAGGAAAATGACATCAAAGTTCGATTGGAAGGTAACTCGATCTCCATATTTTTTGCATAGACTTAGCTTTATTGCTAATTTTGAATCATGCAATAATTTTTTCCTTCATTCTAATCAAGTGTTATCATGGCATCATGAAAATGAGGTCACTGTTCTGTATGTGAATTGGCTTGAATCCGAATGTATGAATATATACGATTACCACCTCATGGAGGGCGCATGACCTATGGCTTGTGCAATATGGAAACCAGTATAACTCAAAGCCTTCATGGCTAATGAACAGATCCAAGCCAAGGCTTGCGAGCCTCCAATGAATTGGCCTTCATCCTTATGTTGCATGATAATGCTTAGCCTTATGTAGGCTAATTGGAATTTGTTCTAATTTACTGTGTGTTTGTAATTATAATCCTTGAGAGGGATCGATTTCGATCCTATGGGAAGGGTATGTTCCTCTGAATTTTAATTGTATTGTTTCTAATGCTTATTATCATTGGGTTGATAACTATAATAGAGCTTGAATAAAAGCTCTTAGAGCTTTGCATATATGTATATTTTCATTTAATGAGAAGCTGGCCCCATTTGGTAGGAATGATGGAAAGGTTTTTGTGTTAGAGAAACACCAAGCCTTGCTTGGTTTGATCTTAATGCCGATGGGCTAACCCTTGAATGTGTAAACAGTACAGATGAAAGTCTACATGTTTAATATTGCTGCATGCATGGTATAAAATAGTAAGCCCTCATGGGCGATTTCAATATATGTCTTTGATGCTTAGAAATAAGACACCCGACCATTGAGATTGGTCGATCCAGAGCAATCGTAGTTTATTTTGTTGTAGCATGAAAAGGCATGAGTATTGCTTAAACCTAAAGCTTCTATGCCTTCTTTGATTGAAATATGTGCTCAAGTATCTCATCAACAAACATGTCGAACATAGTTTTTAAGTTGCTTATCAAATTTCTAGTGATGAAAGTGTTCAAGAAATTGAATAATAGACATTCTGTCCTATATGAAACAGGACTATTTGACTATTTATTTTTAGTTCATAGTGGAAAACCCATTCCGTTGTTTAACAGAGAACATTTACTTGTAAAGTGATCTTTTAGCATGTAAGTAGCTTAAGATCAACAAATAGAGTAAACACCATTATTTTTCTTTAAATGTAACTATTTAGTCTAAAAAAGTAATATGTTGATGTAAACGGTGGTTATTCTTTTACAAACATCACTATTTTCTTGAAAGTTATCTTTGCTCAATAAACTATTTAGCATGTAAACAACTTGTTATGTAACTATTTAGTAGGAAAAAATACTTATTTTGTTCAAACAATGAATACACACATGTAAACAACTTGTGTAACTATTTAGTAGGAAACAATACTTATTTTGTTCAAACAATGAATGTACACATGCAAACAACTTGTTGTGTAACTGTTTAGTAGGAAACAATACTTATTCTGTTCAAACAATGAATGTACACATGTAAACAACTTGTTGTGTAACTGTTTAGTAGGAAACAATACTTGTTATGTTTAAACAATGAATGTTCATATGAAAATAGCTTGTTTTATAACTGTTTAGTAGGAAACAATACTTGTTCTGCTCAAAAAATGAATGTTCTTATGTAAAAAACAATGTTAGAATATCATAGTTGTAAGAATGCAATAATAGTATGTGTGAAACTGTTAGCATAGACTTGTTCTAATTTCTTTATTTTTGACAAAGAAACGTCAAATGAAATACTATTTTAAAATTGCAATCTAAATTATTGATTATTTCAGAATGTATGCATAAACTTTAACATTAGTAGGAAAATATATGTGTATGCACATAGACTTTGTCTATGTACATACACATACTTGTGACATACCTTCTTTTGTTTTTAGTATATTTTTAAATGCAAAATGCTTATGGCGAAAAGTATATAATAGTCATAGGAATGATATGACTGATTGTAGAATTACTCTATTGATTTATAAATCTTATTTTTGTTTAGAGAGTAAAATAGAATTTGACTCTTCTATTGAATCATGAGTGAAAGAATATTCTAAATGGAACATTGATACTTTAGTTGACTAGAGCACCTCAGGGTAGATGCTGCTAGAGCGTAGATAGCTGTTATGTGATGTTTAGTAGAAAGTTACCTTTCGAGACAGGTACCGAAATGGAGATAAGAGAGTATAGGTTTGCTTTACCAAAACCTATTGTTTGTTGTTGTTACAACACATTTATTATGCTTAACCAAGCAATTTAGTTCATTGTGTATGTATTAACTCTATGATTTCACTCTTGCCATTCCTAGCATAGATCTTGCATTTTCTTTTCTAACTTGTAGATAGAAAATGCATGTTGATGTATGGGCACACACCAGATTCCACCTTGAAAATTGTTTTCTTGCTAAACTTTCCATGCAAGGTTGGGAATTCTTAAGGTTGGAAGAATACTAGGGAAGAGTAAGCTTCATGGTTGGGTGGTAAAGTGCTTCAACCATGTTCTCGTCTAATAAAGGAGGTGAGCGTCAAAGAGGAACCTAGTTGTTCACAAAACTATTATAGTCTAAGATATAACTTGGTGTAATTCTTTCATGCACTTGATGAAAAGTGCACAATGTAAAGACTTTGTGGCTTTAGGATCCAAGTAAAACTTGATATTGCAATTTTTTTTTTGAAGTGAATATATATGAACCATCAATTTTGAGGTTTTATGTGCTTCTCTTGCACTCTTAGGGTTTTTCACCTAAAAGGAGAGAGAGATAGAACCCTAAAATTGAGGTGGGTCACTCAAAATAAGGTATGTATGATGTAATTATGACTAAGTGCAATGATTTAAATGCAGCTAATTGATAAAATTGACTGATTATTAATACAAAACTAATGAAATATGCAATGTTTGAAAACACAGTGTGATATGCAAAAACACTTAGAAATGAATGCAAATTGCAATAGAAATGGATGAAACTGAAAATGTGCACCTGAGATCTTGATGGAGATTGGAAATCACTTCTAGAATGTTTTTGATCCTGATTTTTAGGCATGGTGGGACTCATTCGCCATTCTGAGCGAATTAGTCCCAAATCTGTGAAACTATTCCAGAGCTCGTTTTAGACAAATGGGAATCCAAAAATGTAGAAAACCATAATCAGGCTTGGAATTGGGACTCATTCACCATCCATGGAGAATGAGTCCACTTTTGAATTTCTTAAGATTCAAAGGTGGCAACATGAGCCTTCCGTCTGCACTTTTTGCTTCTCTAGGTGTTTGGTTATGAAACTATTAGATTCAGGCCTGAAAATGACTTTTTGTGGGTATTTTGACTTATCCAATGAAGAGACATTCTTAAAAAACTTTGGAAAATTTATCTTCAATGATTTCCAAGCCTCTAAGGAGCCTAAATTTGTAAACACACAAGACAAGATAGAGAAATGTTGAATGTTAGGGCATGGGGGTTTGCCTTGGTCGAACCCCTTTTAGGTAATTAAACCAAAATAGAAAAAGAATGTAATGAAACATGCAATAATGGAGTTACCTTTCCATGATGATTGATCTTGAATTTTGCAACAAACATGAAGAATCTTCCTCAATGTCTTTGAAACTATCTTGTGACTTAGAATGTAAAACCCTAACTTGCTTGACTCTGAAAGAGAAGATAAATGATGAATAAGTTGTGAAATGAGTTAATAGATGTAAATTAGGGTTTAAGACTTGATTTATAGGAAATTCACCTTATTTTCCCAAATTGGATCCCCTGTCCGCATGAAGAAAAATTAAACTTAAAACCAAATTTTTCTTGCTCAAAAGTAAAAAATGGCCCAAATGGGACTCATTCGCCACCTTGGGTGAATCAGTCCCACCTGGAGGGACTCATTCCCATAGATGGTGAATTAGTCCCAAAGGTGTCCTTTCTCGACAACTAGAATGTTGGAAGAATAGAAATTTTAGTTCTTATGTTGATTTCTTTGGGTATTTGATCAAATTAAGCCTTAGGATGCACCATATGGGGCAATAGGGGCCTATTAATGATGATGTAAAGGTTAATTAGGGCTTGGGATACAAAAATCAATGTGAATGTGTAAGACACATTACAACAATAGATTAGCATTAAGTTTATTTTACAAGCCTTCTAGATTGATGTGATAATGCAATTAAATATGTTTTATAATGTTGAATTAAGGGAAAATGGGTTCATTAAGTCCAGAGGCTGAAAGTATTTACAACACTTTACAACACCTTTACAAGACATTGTTAAATGAATTTGAAAGGGTCCAAGACCTAGTGTGGATATGAAAAAACCCTCACAACACCAAATCAAGGCCTTATTAAGTCCAATTTATCATCAATTATTCCCAAATCAAGCAAGTGTTGCCTTTTTTCTATGGTACAATATAAATCTTTGACTCATTTTAAATGGACATGTGTAGCTATGATTGACTTTAGCCACTAGTTATGTCTTTTTAATTTGGAGTATATTCATGTCTCATTTATAATAATATTAATTAAGTAATAATTTCAAATGGGTTATTACATTTGGTATTAGAGCTTAGGGTTCAACTCGAAGCCTTTGAGTCTACCATAGTTGACTAGGGTAGTTGACCCTTGACCCAAAATTTGGAAGTCTTGAGACTTGACTGAACCTGAATTGAATGTAGGAATGGGAAGATCAAAGGAAAGATGAAGGAAAGGGAAAACTATTATAATCCCACGTAAGAATGATGTAAAGGAAGAAAATTCCAAGACAAAGGTTCAATTAGAAATTCCCAATGACAAAACTCTAGCTCAAGCTGTTACATGACTCAAGCTAGAGAGAGGCTTGAAGATTGAGGAGAAGCGAACACCTAAGATCAAAAAGCTAAACAAAATCAAATGATATTTTTTTTGGTGTGTTCAATGAGAGACTCTAAAATGTGTGTGCACGAATGTGTATGTATTCTATATTGAGGGATGTATGCATATGAAAATTATGTGATGTAACATAAGAACGTTTATTCATAGAACCTTGTGTTGAGATGCAATAAATGTGACTATGTTGTAGGATAAGTGTGAGACGCCATGGTAACCACCAGGCAGGACGAGGGTGGTAGTGGTCCTAATAACATACCTAACAAGAGGGTAGAGAAAATTCTAGAGCTTCTGAATCAACAAGAGTCTCACATGGATCATATAGAGTAGGAAGTCCAAGTGGCATGCAAGGACCATGACCGCAGGAATGAAAAAGGAAATCAAGGGGGCGATGGTCCAGGAGCAGGCCCATGAGGATAAATTGAGGAAGAGCTTGGGAAATACCTCAAAAGAGTAGTGCCACCCAAGTTTGATGGTAAGACTATTGAAGTAGGATCCGAGGCTTGGATTATAGAAATGGAAAAATACTTTGGGCTTCGTAACCTTTCTAAATAGACCAAGGTGGCATGGGCTATGTATCAGCTCTCAGGTGAAGCCGCGACTCTGTGGGATAGTGAGAAGTTAGAAAAAAATCTTCAACCTGCCAAGATCACAAGGGAACTCTTCCTCCAAGCCTTTAGGAAGAGATGGTTGTACCACATATTTTCTTTGACGAGAAAGTGACAGAGTTTTAGAACTTAACCTAGGGAAATATGATTGTGATTCAATATTGAGAAAATTTCACCAACTTGTTGAAGTATGTGCCCCAGTATCAGGGAGTTGAGTGGTTCCACATCTGGAAATTTATAATGGGACTGAAACCTCACATAGGAGCTAAGGTGGATATGCATGAACCTCAAACCATGAATGAAGTCTTCCAAAAAGCCACCAAATAGGAGTAGAAATTGCAGCAGCTATCCAATCTTTGCAGTGACTCAAATTCTAAGTCATGGTATGGGAAGAAGAAATTTCATAAGGGAGACAAGAGCCATCTGATCTGCAATCTTAAGAGGGGAAGTGAATCATAGGAGAAGGGTGAATATGGTAATGGTGGAAAGAACAAGAAAGCAAACAAAGGAAAGGGTAAAGATGGCCATAAGCAGAAGGGCTTTAGAGAGGACAAGCCAGGAGGTTGGAAAGGGCCTCGAGATAGATGTTATACTTGTGGAGGTGATCATTATTCCTTGAATTTTCCTCAACAGTCAAATTCATGAAAGGAAGCTACCAACAGACTCAACATCACCAAATCCATGTTGTAGTGGATAATAGATAGGTAGAGTATCAGGCTTCACCAATTCAGCTAACGGGTAAGCTCTATGGCCAATCTATCTATATCTTAATTGACACTAGAGCTACTGAATGTTTTATAGATCCTAAAATAATATCCAAGATACCCATTAGACCTAGATACATGAAAAATTCATGGACAATCCAGTATGGTAATCGAGTAGAGCGGAGGGTAGATACCTGCCTCTTTTGCAGAGAGTTAGAGCTTCCAACCTTTCAAACTCAGGTCAACTTTTGTGTGGCACCCTTAGGCTCATATGATATAATTTTGGGAATAAATTGGTTAACTGAGCATAATGGTATAGTGAACTATGAGGATAAGGTGGTCAACTGTCTAGATGATTATGGAAACCGAGTTGAGGTTTGTGGAATGCAAAGACCCTTAGAGATTAGACAGATTTCTGCAATGCAGCTCAAGAAGACTCGACAAAAGGTGTGTGTAATTTATGCAGTGCATGTTAGTAATCTTGGCAACAAGGAGCCATATTTAGATGATTATCATATTCTCAAGGAGTTCCAAGATGTATTCCCTGATAAGCTTATGGAGTTTCCTCTGAAGCAGGAATTTGATCTTTCTATCTACCTAGTTCCAGGAGCCGAGCCTCAATCCAAGGAACCTTATCAGATGACTACTATAAAACTTTATGAGTTGAATGCCTACTTAATGGAATTTTTGGATAAGGGACTTATAAGACTCAGTGCGTCTCCTTGGGGAGCACTGGTTATTTTTGTGAAAAAGAAGGATGAAACTTTGCATTTATGTATAGATTGTCAAATGTTGAACAAGGTTACCATCAAGAATCGATATCCACTTCCAAGGACTGATGAACTATTCTATCAAATGAAGGGAGCGATAGTGTTCTCCAAAATTGACCTTAGGTCAGGGTACCATCAATTGAGAATTAAGGAAGAAGACATTTTGAAGATTGCATTTAGAACTCGGTATGGAAATTATGAGTTCACAGTGGTACCTTTTGGTCTAACTAATGCACCAACAACCTTTATGAACCTCATTAATAGTGTATTTAGAGACTACTTGGATGACTTTGTTTTGATTTTCACTAACGAAATTTTGTTCTATTCAAAGATTGTTGAAGAGCATGATAGACATTTGAGGATATTTTTTCAACAATTGAGAGAAAGGAAACTCTTTGGGAAGTTTTCCAAGTGTTCATTCTATCAGGACAAAGTGCACTATTTGGGCCATATCATTTTAGCTGAAAGAGTCTCTGTAGACCCCGAGAAGATGAAGGCGATCTTGGAATGGACAGTGCCTCAGAATGTGTCAAAATTTTGTAGCTTCATGGGCCTCACAGGATACTATAGGAAGTTTATGCAAGGATTCTCCCATATTGCATCTCCTATTACCTCTCTCCAAAGGAAGGGAACATGATTTGAATGGACTGAGAAATGCGAGAAGGCATTCCAACTCTTGAAGGAGAGGCTCACAACAACACCAATGCTAACTATCCCTGATCCTAATGGGAGCTTCACAGTAATCACAAATGCTTTAGGAGAGGGATTGAGAGCAGTATTAATGCAAGATGAACAAGTGGTAGCATATGAATCAAAGAAGCTCAAGTAGCACAAAGTGAAATACACACCTCATGATTTAGAATTGGTGGCCATTGTTCATGCCTTACAGATGTGGAGGCATTATCTTTTGGGAAATCCATTTAAACTAAAGACAAACCACTTAGGATTGAGATACATATTTACCCAGCCAAACCTTAATGGGCGACAAAGAAGGTGGTTGGAACTCTTTAGCGAGTATGACTTTGGAATTGAATATATAAAAGTGAAAGAGAATAGAGTGGTTGATGCTCTAGGTAGACGAAGACATATGATAACCATGATCTCAACAAGGCCTAACTTGAGGTAGTAGGTAATTCAAAATCTGCCAGGGGATGAGCAATATGAGAGAGTGAAGAGCACCCTAGTAGTAAATCCTTTGAATCATTGGTTCGATGGGTATGAGATCAAACCGAATGGTATTTTGAGATACTAGAGAAGAATGTATATCCTTGACTCCTATGATTAAAATGGCGTGATCAACGCTATCTTTGAACAGGCTCTGTACTGATAAGAACGTGCCATGGCCAATGTTATCTTGGTCATGATTGACAAGCGACCAATGGGCGTGATTTCATCCATGAAACCCCGCGACGATCACGACCCCGGCTTTACAACCTTTCTGGTGGAGATTCTTCAGCTTGCATGGAGTTCTAGAGACTATCAATCTCTAATAGGGGACACACATGAATGACCGCCGCCTTGGATGGTGTCCCGAATGGCTTCATTTAAAATCAAATCTCACCTTCAAACTCGGCCTATATTCCTCGTGACTGACGTGGGTAGACAGGGAGGGTGAATCATGTAGTTGAAGACCTCCTCTGAATGTATTGTATGGACCAATAGGATAGGTGGGAAGACTATTTTCCTTTGGTAGAGTTTTCTTACAACAACTCCTATCATACATCCTTAGGCATGGCACCATTTGAAGCCTTGTATGGGCGAAAGTGTCTTACCCCCATTAGTTGGGATAAATTGGAGGATATGATCATAGTAGGACTTGAAATGCTTAAGGAAATGGAAGAGAAAATGAGGGCCATCAAGAGCAGATTGAAAGAGGTGGCAGACCAACAGAAGAGTTATGCCGACAAGAACCGAGCTCTTAGACAATTCGTAATAGGGGATAAAGTTTTCTTGAGAGTTAAACCTCATAAAAGTTCTATTGCTTTTGGAAAGTATTCCATGTTGGCCCCAAGATATGTGGGACCATTTGAAGTCTTGGAAGTGATTAACCCAATTGCTTATAGACTAGCTCTACCACCTACTCTGGCTCGACTTCATTATGTGTTTCATGTTTCCTTGCTTAAGCCATATCATCCTAATGTGACTCATGTGCTTGATTGGAAAACTGTGCAGATACAAGATCCAAGAGTGGTGCTAGTGGAGCCCATTAGAATCCTGGATAGACGCAACGTTAAGTTATGGAGAAGAGATATTGCTCAGTTTAAGGTCCAATGGGACTAGTACTCAGAGGACAATGCTACTTGGGAGGATGCGGAAGAAATAGAACACTCCTTTCCACATTTTCTTTCTTGAACAAGAAACTCAATAATTTTGTTTGAATTTTTTTGGATTGAGATACTATTATATTTCATGCTTTGAAATTCTGATGTTGAAATAGACATATATTTTTTTTATGTGATGTTGAAATAGACATATATATATTTTTTTGGTGGATGTTGAAAGACATATAATTTGACGCGCGGATGTTGAACAGACACAAATAATTTCCATTTAGTGCTCGAAATAGACACACATATTTTGATGTGGATATTGAAATAGACATATACATTTTTCGATGTGATGTTGAAATAGAAATGGTATTTTTCGGAAAAGTGATGCTGAAAGACATATACCTGGAATGATGTTGAAATAGATATATAATTTTGATGTGATGTTGAAATAGACATAAATAATTTGATGTGATGTTGAAATAGACATATATATTTTGATGTGATGTTGAAATAGAAATGTATGTTCAAAATTTGATATGATGTTATTTTATTTTGACTTACTAGACATCGGGACGATGTCTCTTCCAAGAGAGGAAGTATGTCATAACCTAATTTTATTGCATATTTATTATAAACGAAAAATTGAATTATTGAATAAATTCAATTAAATATTAAATGGAAATTTTGGAATTTAAAAAAAAATGAATGAAAGAAGTTGATTGATGTTGACTTTGCAAACTTTTGGAAATTATTTTTATATGTTACCAATAATTAAACGTTACTGATCAATTTGCAAGTGCAAGTGTGTGCAGTTGTAGGGTGACAGGTTGAAGGACGAGAACACAGTTGAAGTAGGATTGTTTATCCAAATCGAATGGTAAGCCAATTGGAATATAGGTGCACACACCACAAATAGCATGATGACTTGCATTTGAACTAATTTGCATATATAAGAGAACATAATTTCCTAACTTGAATTATTTCAGTGCTTGAAAATGAATGGTTTGTAGGATTAAATTATCTATTCAAACTTTGTGATTTGAAGGAAATGAAAGCGGGCATTGTAAAGAAAATTCTTTACTTGTGTGTGTGTATATATATATATAAAGATACTCAAAATGAAAATTCAAGTTCCTTACTTAAAATGATAGTGTGTGGAGCCTATAAGCCATTCCAAAACAAACAACTTATATAAGAATTCATATATATATATATATATATATATATATTATTTGAATAAAAAATAAATGTAAATGAAATCATTTAAATGAATATAGATATATAAATATATTTAAGTATATATATATGTATATATATATATGTATATATATTACATATATATATACATACATATACATACATATACATACATACGTATATATATTTAAATTCATATTGAATTCAAAGTTGATAACTAATCCATTATGAATAATACTATGGAAATGAATGAAAAATATTAAGGAAAATCCACGATGGTCATGGCCTTCCAAAATCATAAGGAAAACTTTCAAAATTAGAGGCTGGCGACATGGCCATAACGCCATCACCCTAGAAAACATGCAAAAGAGTGTTGTTTCCATTTTGAAAGAGAACCCAAGGTGAAAAAGCATAGAAGAAGAAAGTAATTTGGGGAATTTGAAAGGAAAAAGCAAGGATGAACTTGAGGCTAGAAAAATCCAAGGAAAACGACATCAAAGTTTGATTGGGAGGTAACTCAATCTCCATATTTTTGCATAGACTTAGCTTTATTGATAATTTTGAATCATGCAAGAAGTTTTTCCTTCATTCTAATCAAGTGTTATCATGGCATCATGAAAATGAGGTCATTGTTTTGTATGTGAATTGGCTTGAAGCCGAATGTATGAATATATATATATATATATCAACTACCACCTCATGAAGGACGCATGGCCTACGGCTTGTGCAGTATGCGAACTGTCATAACTTAGAGCCTTCATGGCTAACTAACAAAGCCAAGCCAAGGCTCAAGAGCCTCCAATGGCTCGACCTTCATCCTTATGTTGCATGATAATGCTTAGCCTTATGTAGGCTAATTAAAATTTATTCCGATTTGTTGTGTGTTTGTAATTATAATCCTTGAGAGGAATCAATTTTGATCCTATGGGAAGGGTATGTTCCTTTGCATTTTAATCGTATTATTTCTAACTATAATAGAGATTGAATAAAATATCTTAGAGCTTTGCATATATGTATATTGTCATTTAATGGGAAGCCAACCCCGTTTGGTAGGAACGATGGAAAAGTTTCTATGTTAGAGAAACACCAAGCCTTGCTTGGTTTGATCTTAATGTCAATGGGAAGCACCCTGAATGTGTAAACGATATAGACAAAATTCCGCATGTTTAATATTGTTGCATGCATGGTATAAAATAGTAAGCCCTCATGGGAAATTTCAATATATGTCTTTGATGCTTAGAAAGAAGACACCCGACCATTGAGATTGGTTGATCCAGAGCAACTATAGTTGATTTTTTTGTAGCTTGAAAAGGCATGGGTATTGTTTGAACCTAAAGCTTCTATGCCTTCTTTAACTAAAATATGTGCTCAAGTATTTCATCAACAAACATGTCAAACAAAGTTTTTAAGTTGCTTATCAAATTTCTAGTGATGAAAGTGTTCAAGAAATTGAATAATAGAAATTTTGTCCATATGTATGAAACTGGACTATTTGACTATTTATTTTCAGTTCATAGTGGAAAACCTATTCTATTGTGTAACAAAGAACATTTACTTGTAAAGTGATCTTTTAGCATGCAAGCAACTTGAGATCAACAAACAAAGTAAACGACATTATTTGTCTTTAAATGTAATTGTTTAGTTTGAAACAATAATATGTTGACGTCAACAATGGTTATTCTTTTGCAAACGTCATTATTTTGTTGAAAGTTATCTTTGCTCAATAAAATATTTAGCATGTAAATAGCTTGTTGTGTAACTGTTTAGTAGGAAACACTACTTATTCTGTTCAAATAATGAATGTACACATGTAAACAACTTGTTGTGTAACTGTTTAGTAGGAAACATTACTTATTTTGTTCAAACAATGAATGTACACATGTAAACAACTTGTTGTGTAACTGTTTAGTAGGAAACAATACATATTCTATTCAAACAATGAATATACACATGTAAACAGCTTGTTGTGTAACTATTTAGTAGGAAACAATACTTGTTCTATTTAAACAATGAATGTTCATATGAAAACAATTTGTTTTATAACTATTTAGTAGGAAACATTACTTGTTT
Organism: Sequoia sempervirens; assembly: GCA_007258455.2. Classification (NCBI taxonomy): domain Eukaryota; kingdom Viridiplantae; phylum Streptophyta; class Pinopsida; order Cupressales; family Cupressaceae; genus Sequoia; species Sequoia sempervirens. The sequence goes on along the minus strand of VDFB02047697.1, from coordinate 13,969 downwards.
TGCTTAAACAATGAATGTTATTATGTAAACAACAATGTTAGAATATCACAGTTCTAAGAATGCAATAACAGTATGTGTGAAACTGTTAGCATAGACTTGTTTTGATTTCTTTATTTTTACAAAGAAACATCAAATGGAATACTATTTTAATATTGCAAGCTGAATTATTGATTATTTCAGAATGTATGCACAAACTTTAACATTAGTAGGCACATATATGTGTATGCACATAGACTTCATCTATGTACATACACATACTTGTGACATACCTTCTTTTTTTTTAGTACATTTTTAAATGCAAAATGCTTATGATGAAAAGTATATAATAGTCATAAGAATGATATGACTGATTGTAGAATTACTCTATTAATTTATAAATCTGACTCTTCTATTGAACCACAAGTGAAAGAATATTCTAAACGAAACAGTGATACCTTAGTTGACTAGAGCACCTCAAGGTAGATGTTGCTAGAGGGTAGATAGCTGTTATGTGATGTTTAGTAGAAAGTTACCTTTTAGGACGGGTGCTGAAATGGAGATAAGAGAGTATAGGTTTGTTTTACCAAAACCTATTGTTTGTTTTTGTTGCTACACATTTATTATGCTTGGCCAAGCAATTTAGTTTATTATGTATGTATGAACTCTATGATTTGACTCTCTGCCATTCCCAACATAGATCTTGCATTTTCTTTTTTAACTTGTTGATAGAAAATGCATGTTGATGTAGGAGCATGCACTAGATTCCACCTTGCAGATTGTTCTCTTGCTAAACTTTCTGTGTAGGGTTGAGAATTCTTGAAGTTGGAAGAATACCGGGGAAGTGTAAGCTTTGTGGTTGGGCGGTAAAGTGCTTCAACCATGTTCTCATCCACAAGAGGAGGCAAGTATCAAAGAGGAACCTAGTTGTTCACGAGACTATTATAGACTAAGATGTAACTTGATGTAATTCATTCATGCACTTGATGAAAAGTGTACAATGTAAAGACTTTGTGGCTTTAAGAGCCAAGTCAAACTTGATATTGTAATTTGACCTTTGAAGTGAATATATAAATTTTTGACTCATTTTAAATGGACATGCGTAGCTATGATTGACTTTAGCCACTATTTATGTCTTTTTAATTTGGAGTATATTCATGTGTCATTTACAATAATGTTAATTAAGTAATAATTTTGAATGGGTTATTACACTGGGAAGTTTGATGTATGCGATGGTATGTACAAGAACAAATGTTTCACATGTAGTTGGTGTTGTTAGTAGATACATGGAAAATATAGGTAAAGAGCAATGGGTAGTAGTGAAATGGGTGCTTCAATATCTTAGAGGCACAAGTGATTATTGTATCACCTTTGATGGTTGTAATGGTTTAGTTTGTGGTTATGTTGATTCAAAAAAATTAGGTGATTTGGACAAAAGGAGATCTACATCAAGTTATTTCTTTACTCTTGCAGGAGGACCTATTTGTTGGATGTCAAAGTTTCAAGAAAGAGCTGCTTTATCTACTACCGAGGCAGAGTATATGGCTTTCTCACATGCATGCAAAGAGACAATTTGGTTGAAGGGGCTTTTGGGTGAGTTCGGAAAAGTGCAGGACAAGGGGATTGTATTTTGTGATAGTCAAAGTGCTATACATCTAACTAAAAATATAGCTTATCACAGTAGGACTAAGCATATTGTGATTAAATACCATTTTGTAAGGCAAGGTTATTGATTGAGGTGGGAGTATGATGCAACCACGGTAGGAGGGTCTTAAGGAGAACTATCTGAATCATGCAAAGAAGAGTAACACAATGGAAGCAATACAAAATATGGAGGAAAATGCAAATGAAAATATTCTCATTAACAAAAATATTGATTACATTTGTCCAACAACATTCGGGCTTATAGATTTGACTCATAAGCCTGATATAACATGTTCAATATTACATCATTCCAATATGCTCATGTATGCGAGCTGAACTCTTACAATTCAGAACAATCTTAACCTACTCAATCAACTACTACCCCCTATTCTCATGATCGATTGCAAGCTTTATACTATATCTATGATTCTAGAAACATCTGCATCGGCCAAAGATCATCACATTAACCAAGGAAGAAAAATGTAATGTGTGCATGAATAGGTCAGCCTCAAATTTGAATTACTCCATAGTGAATGCATAGGACAAAGTTTGGACCTATAACGAAGGTTGGGAACACTCCAAAGAACATTTAAAATTACACCGTTAAGATCTGCAAGTCATGGGGACAATCCACAATGATCAAATTAGTCGTTAGGGTTGGTTCCAAAAATTGCAATGAAATTTTGGAAGCGATAACTTGCCGAAAAAAGATCCAATCATTCCCAAATCTTGGAATAAAAAAAATGAACATGTCCATGAGATACAAAAAGATCCGTAAGGGCTAGCACGGAAAATATGACGTAATCCACCAACATAAATTGAGAAAGAAAAAACAAGAACAAATTGAAAGGAATATATTTTGGTTGATGCAAGATTGCCAAGAACCAAGGATGCCCCGTGATTAGATTAGGTCTTGAAAAAGTTCATACACTGAAAATTGTGTAGACAGGTTTACAAAATTAGTACAATTAGAGAAGTTGAAGTGGTGTTTGACTTCGCTTGGCTTGTAGAAAAGGCAATGAATGGGCATGGGCAAGTATCAGGTAAGTTATTTTCAAGGTGGAGATTGTTGGATAATGACAAAAAATAGAAAGAAAGTAGAATTTTATCTTTAGAAAAGATAAAGATTTAAAAAAAGAAGATAAAAACAAAGCTGTTTTTTTCTAAGTTTGACACAAGTTGAAGATATTATATATATCTTGTTTCCTTGAAGGCTAAATTATTGTAATTCAAGAGCAAAAATTGTGTGAAAGTTGTAATCAATTTCTTTGAGCAATAAGAATACCAATACTTTTCCCATGGATGTTTCCTTGGCATATCGTCAAGGTTTTACCACATAAATCTGTCTTGTCTATTATTCTATTATTTCATTTAATTTTCTTTTGTATTTCTTTGCAACTAATTTGTGCTACAATATTTTAAGTTTGTGGGTTTTACACTTTTGTTTCCATGAAAAAGTTACATCATAGTGGCTAGCTCGTGCACTAAACTATTTATGTAGAATATAATAGAATATAAGACTTAACATTCATAGGGCCAAAGAAAGCCTATGGGATAATAGACCTTTTTGTTTAAACATTGTGAAGTGTTGATTCATCTACAGTTCAATTTGATAATGAGATCTACCATTCTACGTTGAATAAATCTTGAAAAGAAGCCGCTACTAAATCACTTATGTAGTTGTCTTTGATGTCATTGTATGATTTGCAATCTAAAATAAAATTCTTTTCAATTTCCACCGTCATTTTTGCACACAAGACACAAATCCTTTGTTCCCAAACCTCTTTTGGCCTTTTCCACCTTGTTTCACATCAAAGACAATATGAGTTAGTCCTTGTTAGGGTTAGAAGGAAGATATCTAACAAATAAATGCATATTTAATTAATAAACAGAGAAACTAAAACACACATAGAAGAAATTATAACACAGAGAATTTAATGTGGTTCACCCAATCTGGGCTACATCCACCAAACCGCAACCATCCAATGATTTTATTATCCAGTGCAAAACCTATTACAATATTGTGAATAATTGTGTTTTTCATCATATTAAACCCATCCAACCCTTTTAACAAGCTTAGAAGCTCCTGCATTAGGGTCTACAAAGTCAATTTTTTCGTGACGGCACGAAAAGTAGGAGGAAATTTTCTCGGCCTACTGCCCCAAACCACCACTTTTAGGGGTTACACCCCAAACCTTGACAAGGATACATGGGTATAGTATAGCATGATCAGCCACATACCAACAATCCTCAATTGGGCAATGAGAATATTTGACCTCCAAGGGATATTGGCCTCTATATATTGCTTTTACTGATGGTCCATTTTGGGGTTAATTTCTTCAAGGTAATACTTGTTCTTTCTCCCAACCACCTTTCTCCACATAACCTTGCAAATTTCTCAGCCACATAAGTCTTTATTTCTTCACTACTATTAGGATAGATTCAAGTGAATGTGCCACTTGATCATCCACTTACAATTTTGTTTCATCCATGTCTTCTTTCTTTCACCCAAGACATCTTTAAATACAACATTGGGCCAAAAATGTGTTTCCATCTACTCATTTTTTTTTAGATATCTCAAAAAAGCACCGTAGTGATGGCCTCAATAGGAATTGTACCTATTTCAGCTAGAAGAATCGCATAGGGAGCCGACGCTTTTAGTTTGAATTTGCTTGTGATCAAGCATTTTTGAATTCTCTCTATTTGCATCCATTTGATGTCAGAAGTACTACTAGCCCAAATTTCATCCATAAAGTACTAGTAGAGTTACTAAAATCCCAAACAAAAATTTAATAGTTCTCCAATCTCATAACTCTACCTCTTGGCATATTTTTTGAAGAGAAAAAAGTGCTCTCCAACCTCCCAAAGTTCTTTTGCTTCTACAAGTTTCCCAACTAAGCTTGTTATTGAAGTCAATCCCCAAGTATTTATACTTTGTTACTTCCTCTAGGATAGTACCTTCAAAATAGAAGTCAAATTGATTATTTTTCCTTTTATTGGAAAAGGTCATGATCTTGGTCTTACTAATTGTAACTTGCATACCCACATATTTGCAAAAGTGCTAAAATGCAGTCAAATGCACTTGCAACCCTTGGGAAGATCTAGCAATCAAAATAAGAACGTTAGCACACAATAGAAGTTTGAAATCATTCTTTCTCAAGGGAACCCCTTCCCCACCCTTGAAATTCAACCACTCAAGTTTGTTGACTAAATGCAAAGAAAGTAGGAGATAAAGGGCAGCCTTGTTTGACCCCAATATTGCTACTAAAGCTTTCTAAAGTACTTGCATGAGTTCTGTTTTTTACTCAAACCTCTTCATAAAGACTATGGAAAATTTCTCTAAATTGCTCTAGAATACCAAGATACTTCATTCTACACCATAACTTGTACCTAAGAACCGTGCCAAAAGCCTTCCTGAAATCAACAAAGAAAAAAAAGCTTCCTCTTTCTCACCCAAACTTTTTCAATGAAATGTCTCAAAGTAATGCCATGATCAATTGTTGAGTGTGTTGGTCTGAAACTCGCTTGCCATTTTTCTCTCTTATTTTTTTCTTTTTCCCATTCACTAATTTTGTGTTCAACCATGCTACTAAACAACTTTGCAAGCAAATTATTGATTGTGATGGTTCGATAATTGGAGGGATTGTTACCATCCACACTCTTAAATAGGGGTATGATTAAGTTGGTGGTCAAATATTTTGGAAACCCATGTTGGATGATGTTTTTGAATATATTCATAATGTGAGGAGCAATGATTTTCTTCCTACATTTTAGATATTTAGCCTGAAGCTCAACCATGTCTCTAGCCTTTCTGGCCCTTAAATTTTTGATACCTTTCTCAACCTCTTGTAAAGTGAAAAAGCTTCATTGTTGTGTTTACCTAAAGGGTGACCCATTGTAACTAGTATCCTCATAGCCTTGCAACATTGAATTGTCAACCATAGATGAATTTGGTGGGTCTTGTCTTGCCAAATAGGGTTCAAAGGGTGAATTAGAGCGTGACATGTGTACTTCAATGTATTGAAAACTTGTGTCATCAAGTTGAGATAGCACCAATTGTGTAAGCTTGACATGTGGTGATTCCTTATGCCACACTTGAGTTTCTTCATAATGTCCTTATGAGGGGGACCCACTCCTTCCTTGAGTACTTTGTATACATAAGCCCATCATCTTGAGATATGTGGTCATCCATTTGAAATGCATTTAGTATTTAATATTCATAGATGAACTATAGTTGTGCAAATTGATTGGTAGCCCTGAATTGTACTGATGACAAGTAGTTGGCAATTGAGGTGTACACATGAGCCAATGAGGAGGCTTATGTTGAGCTTTTTTCTCATGTATTAATGATCCATCAATTAAAAGTTGAACCTCCAAAGTTGCATGACATCGTTGATCTAAATGATCAAAGAGAAATCTATGACCAAGATAAAAAGGGATTTGAATATGTTAACTTGATCATCGAGATTAATGAAAATTCACATGTAAATCAAGATTTATTATTCAAACAAATGGATAATGATATGTGTAAGGTTGTGCATTCAAAGAATATAATTATTGACCTCCATGCAAAAATCATTTAGTTGTGCCCTAAGTTGTTGATAATTTAATATGCCTAGAGATGAGGATAAGCTACGTACAATTCCTTGGAGCTATGTGAGATTGTTGATGCTTAGGTCATCTCAAGTTGTTAGCATAAGCTACATTGGTGTGCAAAGAAATTGGGTAGTGTGAATTCATACTTTCTCCTTATGCTTTTATGAAGAAAGGTTGTAATTTGTTCATAAAAGTGGTTTAGTTTCACACATTGAATTACTTTAATTTTTTTGAATTATTGGTTGTGAGTTTTGTTCCCAAAGTTAAGAGATCTAGCTGAAATTAATCCCTTGAAAATATAACCATGTACAAGAGAAAACTAGCCACATACCTAACTAAGATATTCCCTTAGGTACTAAAATCCTTCAAATGACCCACTGATCATGATTCTCATAGGTCTATTAGAGAATAGTAGAGAAGAAATTATAGACCTATCGCTTGCACCAAGGGAGAGTCCTTGCTTAGAGAACTCTACAACAAAGCTAATGACCATATTTCCACCTGCAATAGATGGATATTTCAATTAGGAAAGGTCATTGTCTCAATTTGTTATGTTGATAGACCTTGTAGAATGGACTGTGAAGAGATATAACCCTCAAGAATTTTCTATATTTGATGCAAATGGTGTGAATATTTTTATTATTGATGAGGGCCTCTTCTACGAGGTGCTTCTCTTTAATTTTGAAGCTTGTATTCCTCTAGACTTAAAAACCTTGGTTACAAAATATGATAGGTATAAAGCTAAATGGCTACAATAAATTAGATTCAAAAGTCAAGGACATGGACTAACACTTGTTCTGGACACAAAGATGGGGCCATTTGATGTGATACCATTTTCCCCTACTTTAGGGATACATATGAGGGAATGTGCCAAGTAATGGGAATTGATGTTGGCCCCAATATGTCAAAATGAGCATTGATTTTTTCCATCCACATTTAAAGCATATATCAAAATATGTTGTTCAATTATGTTGGCTATTTGACCAAACATTTGATGGAGGGACTAAAAAATGTAAAAAAAAGGGTTAAATAAAATCATTCAAATCCTCCCAGATACTTGTGTACTATTCTTCATGTTAAATGTTATGTTTACCATAGTATCTTCCATATTCAATAGCATAATTATATGCCATCATACAAGATCACTAAGTAGAATTATGGGTTTGAATGAATAATTTATTTCCAATGTTAAATAAATGTCACATTTAAAAAAAAAATTCATCTCATGGTATTCTACTACAATCGAACCTCATTTCTTGACTTCATACCCAAACAATGAAGGCACTAGTCATATCTCTCCCAAATTTCAACAAATATTCAAATAACACCTTATCCCATTATAATTTAAATAACTTATTCTCAATTATTGTCTAACACAAATATTGCAAGGTAAATCATGTGTCCATATCCTTTTTCCTTCTAATTGTTTGTGGTTTTTTTTTCCTTGTTAAATCCTCTACATTCTTCTTAATAGGAAAACTAGTATGGGCTAGTGACAGTCGAATTGGGTCCAATTTTTTGTTGTATAACTTAGTCTAGAGAGTAGAAACGCCTTCTGTTAGTGCTTTAAATTACTATATCATGATATTGGTGATGAAACCTTTAGAGAAATGAAAGGGAATAACCCCAAGTAGATAGTAGAACTCAAAGAAGGAGAAATAAGCCCTTTCTCATGTGTTGGTCTTTCCTACCCCTAGTCATTTATGTTGCTCATCATATTAGTTATTGTGAAGTTTGACCATCCTTAGAGTCTTCACAAGCTTGAAGTAAATTGTGAACTAGGTAATGATCTAAACAAGAAAAACCTCAACAAGTGTAACATGGAAACAAATAAAATGTAAAAATATACAAAGGATAGAGCTAAATGAAGTAGTCAAATCAAGTGGGAGATGAAAATAAAGGAAAAAAGGGAAGTGAGGAATACAAATGTAAATACAAAAAGGAAAATGGAAGACTAAATGTGATTCCCTAAATTGGGAAAATAAACAAGAAACCAAAGAGAGAAGGTGAAATGAGTGTGAAAAAAAATAAGGTATAAATAGAAAGGGTCAAGTGTAAGGATACATAAGGTAAATGGAAGAATAGGCAAGGAATATTATAATAGACATGACATTATAAAAAAAGGCACAAATAGAAACTTAACAAAGCACAAGGACGAATTTAGATGAAACCAACACATTTTCAAAATCACTTATGCCAACACATACCACTAGAGGTGTTTTTGCATCATCCACATGTTAACTAGGAACATGGAAACATAAAATTAAAAAAAAAAAATGAAAAATCATAAAATATGGTGAACAATGATCAAAATACCTAAGCAATAAAATAATCTCTTATATGGGGTGGTTTCTCTTTTATGTCATTTGTAACCTCCATATAAGTTGTATCATTAAAAAGCAAATTTAGGGTATGTATAAGTCCTATGTACAATAAAACAAGGATCAAACTATGCATCATCACTAAGTTCATATTATTCTCATATGAGTAAGGCTTATAAAAGTATGAAATCCAAAAAAAAATTAAACTATTAAAAGAAGTATAGAGAAAATAAGAAGCATCAAACCATTGTAAATATCTACCACATAAAGATAATCCAAACTCACTAATCTATAGAATATCGTCTATGCATATATAATTAGCAAGACAAAATGATTTTACATGTAAAGTTGCATCACTATATCCATTATATTTATCATGCACAATTTGTTGCAAGTATGTGTAGTTGTTGTCATTGATGTCAACAAGCCCGTGTTGTCATTGGTGTCAACTGTATGAGCAAGAGATTGTTGCAAGAGTGTGAGAAGTTGGTATTGAGTTGATGTTGTTGTCTCTGATGCTGCTTTGATTAGTTACATTATGTTGTCATTAGTAAGCTATTAGTGTCAACCTCTAGTGTTTCTTTGATAAGCTTTTGTCTATGGATGTATAGTTGAGTTGCTAGGTTGCAATTGGCTTGGTGGTGATGAGGAAGTGCTGAAGATGTTGAAGATGTGTTTTTTCTTCTTGGTTTCCAAGTGCTTTTGAGAAAATTTGAATAAAAAAGGAAACAATGTGTTGCAATGGTGTTTTGTGTGGCTCCACATTTCTTCTGTGTTGAATATTTTCTTGTGTGGTTTGGATATGTTGATCAAAGGTGTTCATAGGTGTTGCATTTATAATTTGGTGCGTTGGATCATTGTGTAGAGGAAAGTGTGTTCACCAATGTGTGAATTATGTATTATAGAGGTGTTTGGGAGAAATGTTTTTGCTCTGCATTTCTTCGCATAGTGGCTTCAAATCTTGTGGATCTAGAAGGATGCTGATAGTGTTTATATCTTTCTTCAAATGAAGTTGTTTGTGGTTTGGTGCTTCATAAGTCAATTTCTTGTATTGCAGTGTATGGTAAAATTATTTGATTGTATTAGGTGTACATTGTTTAGGTGAAAGTTGTTGTGAAGGAATTTGTTGGATTTTAGGGTGTTGTGGAATATTCTAGATCGTGTTCAAGTGTTATGTGTTGTCCATGAGTCATCTTTAGATTTGAGGAAGCATGTACTTAAATGTTTGATGGTGTTAACATAGGTCCGGTCGAACTTGGGTGTTTACACTAATTGTGAAGTTGCTTCGGTGTTTGTGGAAGCGCGGTGTGACATGTATGAGTGGATTAGGTCCTAGCTAAGGTTTGTTGTGGTCTGCCTTAATTATTTTAAACCGCGGGAATGTTTTGGTGCCAACCTAATTTGAGTTTACACGGTTGAGGTGTATAGCCAACCTTGGAGAATGTTTTCAAGGTTGAAGATCATATAAATAAGTGTTGATTTGTTGAGAGATGATAAAATAGAAGTGTGTGACGTGAATGATGTGAATTGCAGAGTTGTAGGGTGAAAATTTGTGAAGTGAAGTGTAGGATTTTATGTGTTAGATTACTGGATGCAATGAGCAGAAGGTGTCTTCAATTCTTTAGTAAGACTACGAAGGTGTTGGTGATATTGTGGTGGATTTTTCTATTGCATTGAGATGGTTTTCTCATTGTAACAATCTTCTCTATCTTCTTTTCTATTTTGGTAGTGAGTTTTTCTTTCTTTTGGGTAGTGAGCCCTTTGTAATCAGTGTTGACATTACTTTATATTGTGAGTTAATCCTCACTGTGGTTTTTTAATTCTTGGGTTTTCCATGTAAAGATGGTGGTTCTTTGTGTATGGTGTTGATTTGGTTCTATTTTTGTTATTGTATTTCATGATAAATCATTCTAACATATTAAGGGTTAATTGGATTAATGTGGATCTGAATGTTTGTGGGGGTTTTAAATTTTTAAGGTACAACTAATTCACCCTCCCTCAATTGTCTTGTACATTCAACAATCGGTATTAGAGCAAGGTTCCTTGGAAGAAAGCTTAACCACTTGAGGTAGATCTGGGATGGCACACAAGAAATATATTCCCCTATTTGGTGGAGCAAACTATGCATTCTTGAAGACAAGGATGTAAGGTTATCTGGTTTCTCTTGGATATGAAATTTGGAAGTTTTTTGAGAATGGATATACTATACCTACAAATGGTTTGAGTACTACTAATGAGATCAAGGCCTATGAAAACAATGGTAAAGAAAAGTGTGCTCTCTTAAGTGGTCTTGCTAATACTGAATCGATGAAAGTTAAGAATTTGAAAACTGCTAGAGAAATTTGGGTAAAGTTAGAAAGCATTTATGAAGGAGATGATAAGGTCAAGCAAGCTAAGGTGCAGAATTTGAAGATCATGTTTGAGACCCTACAAATGTCTAAAGATGAAAACGTCACAAGCTACTTGCAAAAGGTGGATGAAGTTGTCATTGACATCAGAGGTCTTGGTGGAGAACTAAAAGAAGAAGTGGCAAAGAAGGTACTTAGAACTCTTCCTAAAGCTTATAGTCATAAATTTTCTTGTACTGAAGAATTAAAAAATTTGAATCAATATACCAAAGATCAGTTGTATGGTTCTTTAAATTATTTTGAAATGAGAGAAGTTGTTACAAGTAGTGCAAAAGTTGAGATTACTTTTAAGGCTGGAAAATTAGAGAAGACCATGGAACCAAATCAGGAGGATCTTAATGATGTAGAAGCTAACTTTGTGAGAAGAATGAAAAAGGGTACTAGAAATTATAGAAGTAAGTTTCCTTTCAAATGTTTCAGTTGTGGAAAGATGGTTCATTATGCTTCAAGATGTCCAAATAGAAATTTGAATGACAAGAATAGGGAGAAAAAAGGTAAGATGATTAATAAAAGTTATTATGTTAGACTGATGAATCTAATTATGGAGATGATGAGGATGGTGAATGCTTGTTCATGACTTTAAAAGATGAAACTAATTCTTCAAACTTTGAGAGATGTGTGAAGGAAAGTGCTTTGAAAGCAAGTACTAATATTGAAGACACTTTGGTATCTATTTTCCATGCTAGACATGAGAAGAACTACTGAATCACTGATAGTAGATGCTCTAATCATATGACCGGTGATAAGAGTAAGTTTGTTAAAATTGAAAAATATGGAGGAATTGTTAGGTTTGGTGATGATACATCTGCTAAGATATGTGGAAAGGGTTTAATTGGTTTTGATGGAAAGTATAATACTGATGATGATCTTTATGTTAAGTGTTTAAGATATAACCTCCCGAGTGTTGGAAAAATGTGTAGAAAAGGATACAATCTTATGTTTCAGGATGATGGTTGTGAGATCAGAAAAAACTCTAAAACTATGATTGCTACTGGAAGAATGATAGATGGAAATGTCTATCAACTCAAAGGTGCTTATGATTATTGTTTTGTGACTCAAATCAATGAGAGTTGGCTATGCCATAGAAGAATGTGTCACACCAATTTTGATAGCCTAGTGAGAATAAGTTCAGTTCAAACTATGAGAGATCTTCCAAAGATTACAAATTTTATCAATTTTTTCTGTAAGGAATGTCAAGTTGGAAAGAAAGAAAGAAGAAGTTTCAAAGTCAAAGAACAATCTTCTACCAGACTGTTGGAATTGGTGTATACAGATCTTTGTGGTCCTACCAGAGTAAGAAGTCTTCAAGGTGATAGGTATTTCATGCTATTGATTGATGATTATGATCTTTGTGGTCCTGCCAGAGTAGAAGTCTTCAAGGTGATAGGTATTTCATGCTATTGGTTGATGATTATTCTAGAATGACATGGGTTACTTTTCTCAAAGAAAAATCAAAAGCTCTAGATAAGTTTAAAGAACTCAAAGTTATGGTTGAGAATAAAATAAATATAAAAATCAAATGTTTGAGGTCCGAGAGAGGTGGAGTGTTCACCTCCAATGAATTAAATATCTTTTGTGAGAATCATGGAATAAAGAGGCATTTATCTACCCCTAGGACTCCTCAATAGAATGGAGTGGTTGAAAGAAATAATATGACTATTCAAGAATCTATAAGGACAATGATGAAAGAATCAAATATAATGGAATTATACTAGAGAGAAGCAATTCATACTGCTATTTATATACTTAATAGAGTACAAGACAAAGAAAACAACACAAAGAATCCTTATGAGATTTGGTATGGAAGGATTCCTACTATCAAATAATTTAGAGTGTTTGGAAGAAAATGTTATATCAAAAGATATGAAGAAAAATTAGGAAATTTTGATGCAAGGTATGATGAAGGTATGTTCCTCATATATTCTACTAAAAGAAAAGATTACCAGTGCTACAACAAGAGGCTAACAAAGATTGTTGAGAGTGCAAGTGTCAAGGTTGATGAAGACCCACTAAAGAATTCAATGGTGATAGAAGGATATGAATTAGATGAGTCTTTTTGTAGAGAAGAAGAAAAAGCTAAGGAAAAAGAAGTACAAATTGAAGAGGAAGAAGCTTCATAAAAGGTTCCTAAAAATCCTAAGTATGTCTAGAAGAATCATTCTAAAGAACAGATCATTGGCTATAAGAGCAAAGGTATACTAAAAAGAAGGAAAGTTATTGAAGAATAGGTGAATCTATGTTTACTTTTTGAAGTTGAACCTAAAATAGTGATTGAAGCATGCAAGGATGAATATTGGATCAAAGCTATGGATGAAGAACTAATGTAGATTGAGAAGAATCAGACTTGGGAACTTGTCCTAAGACTAGAAAATAAAAATGTGATTGGAACTAAGTGGGTATTTCAGAACAAACTGAATGAGAATGGAGAAGTGGGAAGAAAAAAGGAAAAGCTTGTGTATAAAGGCTACTCACAAGTAGAAGGAATAGACTTTGAGGAAACATTTGATTCGGTGGAAAGAATAGAAGCTATCAAGATGTTTTGTATTTTGCAACACATAAAGATTTCAAAGTATATGAAATGGATGTGAAGTCTACTTTCTTGAATGGTGAATTGGAAGAAGAGGTATACATAGAACAACCGAAAGGATTTTAGTTATCAGATTGATTAGATATGGTTTATTGATTGAAGAAGGAATTATATGGGTTGAAGGAAGCTCCCAGAGCTTGGTATGCAAGGTTAGACAATTACATGTTACAACGAGGATTCAATAAAGGTATCGCAGATAGCAATCTTCACTTCAAAGTTGAAAAAGATCAAATCTTGATTGTGGTTGTGTATGTTGATGACATAATTTTTGGAGGAAATGAAGCTATGTGTAAGAAATTTACAAAAAGAGATGCAAAAGAATTTGAAATTTCTATGTTTGGGGAGATGAATTTCTTTCCCTTGGACTATAGATCAATTAGACGTGAGAAGGTATTTTCATTTCATAATCACCAAAATACGTCAATGCAAAATGTTGA
>VDFB02047696.1:0-20486 GCA_007258455.2 Sequoia sempervirens | reverse complement strand
AAAAACACAAGTATCTTTATCAATGTAGAAATAGTGCATAAACTCTTGCAGGAGGTCTACACTTTAGAATTTGTGCAACCTTGTTTGGTACTTCTTCAATATTCACTTTCAACCTTTTTATTTGTGCATCCTTATGCTCAAGTGTCTTCGTGTGGGCTGACATCTACTCAAATTTTTATTTTTCCCATTCCTTCTTCTCAAAGAACTCTTGGGTTCTCCACAATTTTGCACCTAAGGTCACTACAAATGGTCCAGAGGGAAATAAAAATGAAGGAATTGGAGCCTTGGGTACTAGTTCTTTGATTTCTACTACTACAATAGCAAGATGTTCAAATTTATCCAACCTAGACCCATGCTCATATTTACAAAGTTTTCCTTCCAACTCTTCAATTCTTTTGTCCTTCTCACTTTCTCTTTGCTGGTGTGTTTTCAATAAACCTTCTAATTTCTTAATTCTTTCCATAGCCTCTTGTAATTCCTTTCCAATATATTTTTTCTCATCAAAACTTTATCTCTTTCCACAAACTGTTCATTCCTTTCGGTCATATATTCATTACCCTTTGAGTCAAGGCTCTTTGGTGTTCTTTTCCTTTTTTTCTTTGCAAAAAAAAGCATCCTTTGAATCAGATTTAGAGGTGCTTGTAAAATGCCATGTTTGCACATTAGGTACATTTCATCACTAGGGGAATCCCCCTTTAATTCTAAGTTAGTCTCAACCATAACAACATCTCCCTTTTGTTGCTTTTTAACTGACCCTCTCATAACACCTTTCCTCTTTAGGCAGTGCGATTTCCTCCTAGGATGTGTGAATCTATTATGCCCTCTTGTAGGTGCAGAAGAAGATTCACCTTACCTTTTCCTGGTTTTTTGTGTTTTTCCAGAGGTAGGGATTTCTTGGGTATCTCCTATTTTAGGTTGCTCAAAGGCTGAAGGTTGATTTTCATGCAGGCTCTACTCCTTTATCTCTCCTATGTTGTGAGTAGGTGACACAACAAGGGGCCAGAGGGAATCTCCCTATCTGATATAAAAATTTCTTCTTCTCTACCAGGGATAGAAAATTCTTCAAGGATGGTATTGATATGATTGCAATTTAGGAAAATCTCCCATGAAACATGTGCAAACTTAAGCCTTAAAATTCTCTTTATCAATAATGTGACTAAGCAAAAATGTGACAATGTTGTGTTATTCCTTTTTCTTTTATACTCAGAACTCATACTTTTCAAAAATTGCAAAGAAATTTGGGAAAATTTACACACCTATCATGGCAAACATGGCTTAAAATCTTAAGATGGAATATATATAATAGAGACTTCCAACCATCACAAGCTAATTATTTAACTATATAAGAAGCTACTGAAGCCCATACCCAAGGTAAGGATAAATTTTTTGTACCTTGAGATGATGAGTCTGTTAAAAACTAAGATCACCTACATGCAATTAATCACCTGTCACATGCAAAAGACATGCTAAACCAAAGAAGATGTTTTGTAAACCTCGAAGTAAAAATGCATTATTGAGAATCAAATATTACAAAGAGATCAATCCTTATGAAGGAGATCAAGAAACCCTAAAAGGGAAAAACCCTTAAATGAAATTTAGTGTGCAATAATTTTAATAATTAATCAATTATTAATTACTGTGCCTTAAGTTTAGCTTAAGTAACTAAAGGAATAAGTGACTTAATTAATTAACCAATATGATATAATTAATTAAGTGGAATAACTTATTACTCTAACACCCCCCCTTAAGATGAACTTAGGAAGAAGCTAAAACACTAGAAGAAGATGCATGAAAGCAAGGATGGGTCCCGGAAACAAAGGCCTAATCAGGTACCCATTTACAAATGCAAGAATGAGGTAGAGAAGGAAAACACAATGGGACAAAACCCCCCTACAATGAGATGACATGCTGCAAAGAAGCACTGGAAGAACACTGTGGACTAACACTGGAACCTGAAACTGGCAAGCAAGGAAAGATACTTTTGTTTACTACTGAAACTAGATGAGAGTCACTGATTGACTCAAGGAATCATGATAAAGCAACAGCAGACCCGATGCCACGGAACACTGGAAAACTCCAAATGGGAACAACCCTAGAATCTATGAAGCAACAAGCGATTATTGAATGATGTATTACTGAAAACGAAGTGCAAATATGCAAGATGCACCCTCCCAACTGCCAAAACATCCAAGTAATCTCCAAAAATCCCATCGGGCCAAATCTAGACTAAGCGATCAACCTAGGATAGATAAAGAAAAAGTGCATGGAAAGCAACAAAAATCTCCTTAATACCTTTCCAATGCCGCAAAGATAGCAAAAATTGGAGATCGTGGCAAAAATTTATGAGCTTGGAAGTCCAAAATGAACATCTGACTTCAAACAGAAATAAATGTAGGTAAACAATAAAATACTAAAAAATAAACAACACCACTGGAAATTTCTCGGAACCAGTTTTTCGTCGATATCTCATTTGCCCGATTTTGATACCATATGCCCAAGTTGTGACCAAAAGAAAAAAAATTGCTCCTTTAGGAAAAATTAGGGCTAGGAGGGGCAAAGAGGGTCGTACGGCCGAGTGACATCAGCGGTTCATGAGCCTAAATTTGACGGCCATCTGGCCGTCTGCGCAAAAAAATGCCCACCTTCAGAAAATCTGACATTCACCGGTATATTCTCTGATGTGGCCAGAATATTCGCTAGATACCCGACCGGAATATACCCTGCACCATCCCCAGAATATGCTCTTTGATAGGGTCAAAATATTTCGATCCCAGCTGTCAGTGAATGGAGAGCCCCCGGTCCTCCATGTGACCGGGGGTTCTAGCTGAGGAGCCCGCGTGGGCAAACTGGCCAGCGGCCAGGGGGTGGCGCCACTGGCCTGAGCAACCACCTGATGGCCGCCCGGCGGTAGGATAGATTAACACTGGGGGTGCAAAAACCAATGCCAATTTTTGAATTTTTTTCGCCATTTTTTTAATTTGCGAGCCTCGAAATGCGTGCTGGGGAGGCCGTACGGCCCCCCAGACAAATTTTTTTGCCTTCCGGATCAACTACTCCAAAATTGACGAAACGACAGGAATTCTTAGGGTTTTTGGCCACTGCAAACGCGATGGCGGTGTCTGTTTGAGCCCAAAGTGTCCCAAAAAAAGGGCTACCCCCAGATCTTGCAAAAAATATGCCTATGGAAACCCTTGCATTAGAAACTCACTGAAAGGCCATATCTTCATATCACGAACAGGCAGCTACAAGTCTGGAGCTCTGATACCATGTTAAAAACCAAGATCACATGCATGCAATCAATCACCTGTCAAATGAAAAAGACATGCAGAACCAAAGAAGATGTTTTGTAAACCTCAAAGTAAAAATGCATTATTGAGAATCAAATATTACAAAGAGATCAATCCTTATGAAGGAGATCAAGAAACCCTAAAAGGGAAACCCTAAATGAAACCCTAGTGTACACACTTAATAATTAATCAATTATTAATGTGCCTAAGTTTAGCTTAAGTAACTAAAGGAATAAGTGACTTAATTAATTAACCAATATGATGTTAATTGAGTGGAATAACTTATTACTCTAATAGAGTCTAGGTTTTCTCCATGTTATCTAAATTCATTCCTGATAGCTATGGCCTCTACCCTCACTAGGAACTCCTCTCCTTCCCTTGGTAGTCCTAATACCTCAATAATGGTGGTATTTGAAGCATTCACCTTCAATCCTCTTACAGTCACCTCGTCATTTTTTAAAGTAGAAGCAAATGGTTGTGTTATGACTTCGTTGAACTTTGTGAGTTTCAAGAAGTATTCCATCCAACCATCCCATTGAAAAATAGGTGACACTAGTTTGTCTTCCAACAATTGGGTTTGTGTTGTTGGTTCCTTACGGATAATATCGCCACCCATGATATTGATATTGCTATGTAATTCCATTAATTCTTCTTTTTTCTAGCTCAATTTATGTCATTCATTCCCCTACACCACCTTCTTTTTACTGTATCCTCAATTTAGCTACTACTGCTTCTAGCCCTTCCTTCTCCTCTAAGCTTTGATTGCGTAAAAATAGAGGAAAAATGAAATGACAAAAAGTTGTAGAGGATTTTTTTTAAATCAAGAAAATGAGAGTACCCCTCCCACCAACTAAAGGTATTAAGTTTCCTCACTTAATTGTACGGTTCTTGGCTAAGGGTCAGATGGTAGATAATGGCATATCAATTTAGATGTGAAAACCTACATAAATAAATGCTAAAATATGTAGAAAATCAATCATCATCTATGCTATTAATGAAGAGTTAATGCACACACCTATAGAATGCTTATGGAATGAAACTTAGCTCATGTAAAGTGTTGAGTATTGCTCGCAAATGGATTTGATTTGACTATTCTTAATTGCAATCTTAAGTGAATGACATGAATGCATGATGCATGGTGAATGATTGTTGGAAAAGGCTTCAGGATGTACAATAGATGGAAGATGAAATGAAGCATATTAGACATGAAAATTGACAAGGGTGACGGAAATGAAAAGTGTGAGATGGTGTATAGGCTACATGTGCAGAAAATGGAATGTATGCGGCTGCATGTATGGAAAATGGTAGTGGAAAGTAAAGATATGTAATTAATTCGACGGTGAATTTTAAAATGACTAAAATTTAATTACTACGAGTTCCTCTAGTAATAAGTCCCTTTCTAAAAAAATTCACTTTCAGACATGTTGATATAGTTCCCTTTAATATTGCTAATTGTGGCAAAAAATGATTGGTGTTGCTCATCACCTAGTGTGGTGTGTGCTTTGTGAGTTGTGTTAGAAATCATACCTATGTAAAAATAGTAGGTGAGTTGGGTATCTCCTCTACTAAGTCAAGTGTAGAACCAGTAGTTGTTGTAGTTGAATTATCAAGCGAAGGTTCAAATTTTTGTATTAATGAAAGAAGGAAATCATCCTTTCGTAGTGGTTTCTTGTACAACTTTATCCTGTGTCCATTAACTAGTAAGGAAAAATTGAATTCATCAATTGTATGTAGTTGTATGGCTCCATTGGGAAACACTTGCTTGATTTCATAGGGACCAAGCCACCTTGTTTGTAACTTTCCCTTGTAGTCTTGATATCTTGAGTCATAGATCAAAGCCCAATCACCTATGCTAAATTCCTTAGTTTTGATGAACTAATCATGCCATCTGATTATTTGATTCCGAAAAACTTCAGTGTGGTGTATTGCCTCCATCCTAATTTCATCAAGTGAATTGAGATTGTGTAATCTCTCCTGCTATGATGTTGATAAGTCCATGCCTAATTGAACAATTGTTCTCAAAGTTTTATACTCAATTCAATAGGAATCATTGCTTTCTTTCCATACATCAATTCATATGGTGTAAACCTTATTGTGGTTTTCCATGTTGTCCTGTAGGCCCAAACTGCCTCAGGTAGCCTAGCTGCCCAATATTTCTTATGAATTTGTATTGTTTTAGTTAGAATGTTCTTAATCTCCCTATTTGTGACTTCCACCTGTCCATTATCTTGAGGATGGTAAGGTAAGGATTTCCTATGCTTGATCTCACACTCTTGAACCAATTTTGTGATCAACTCTAATGTAAACAAGGGTCCTTGGTCTATGACAATTTCCCTTGGAACTCCATATCTTGTAAATATGTCCTCATAGAGAAACTTGGCTACATTACCATCCCTAGAAAATTGTAAAGCCTTAATGTCCACCCACTTGGTAAGGTAATATGTGCATACTAGTATGTACTCCTTGTTGTTAGATGTTGGGGATATTGAGCCAATAAAGTCTAATCCCCATTTTTCAAATGGTGTTATTGCTAACTATGGATGGAATGGAATTTCATATATTTTTGTTGGCCTTCCCATTCTCTAACACCTATCATAGCCCCTTGTGCACTTCACTGCATCCATATGAAGATTTGACCAATAATAGCCAATTGTGAGAATCTTAAGAGTTGTTCTCTCTTCTACAAAGTGTCCCCCACATGTTCATCATGACATGCTCTGAGAATATCATATACCTCATCTTCTCTGATACATATCCTCATAATGTTATCTAGGCATGTGTAGAAAAAGTATCCAACTATCCAGGAGTAGGGAAAACTCTTGTGGAACAATTGTCTCTTTTATCTTGGGGATAAATGAGGTGGTGTTTGCCTTGTTACTAGATAGTTGTAAATATCTACAAGCCATGGTGTATGCAGAGATAGAGTAAATAAATGCCCATCTAGGAATGAATTATCAACAACATCTTCTTCCAATTTGGTTGGTAGTCTAGATAGAAAATCTACCACTACATTTGATTTTTCTGGCTTTTCCATAATGGTGATGTCAAATTCCTGAAGAAATAGTAACCACCTTACAAGCTTGACACCAACCACTAGTTTGTTCATAAGATACTTGATTGTTGTGTGGTAAGTTTGTATGAACAATGGATATCTTGTAATATAATGCTTGCATTTTTTTACTACATATACCACTACCAACATTTATTTCTCTATCACTATATAATTGAGTTATGCCCCTTCTAGATTTTTACTAATGTAATATATGGCATACTCCTTGTTTCCTTCCTTTTGCTCAAGTATAGCTCCTATAGAAAAATCAAAAGCATCTGTATAGATATGAAAAGGTAAGGTCCAACTTGGTCCTCTCAAGATAGGGTTTTAGTCAATGTTGCCTTTAGTGCTTCAAAAGAGTGTTGATAAGCAACTATCCATTCAAATTCTAGATCTTTGGACAAAAAAACAAATAGTGGAGCTACAAGCTTGCTAAAATCTTGGATGAATCTCCTATAAAACTCAGCATGTCCTAGGAAACTTTTAACATATTTTTGTCTTTGAGACACAAGGTGTTGAGATTACTTCAATTTTATTGGGGTCCACTTGAATTCCTACTTTTGACACAAAATATCCCAACATAATACCTTTTGTCATCATCATGAAACATTTTTCATGACTCAGGGATAAGTTGCGTTCATGATGTCTTTTTAGCACCTTCTCTAGATTTCCAAGTACTTCATCATATGTATTCCCATATCTTTTTAAATCATCCATGTAAACCTTCATGGAATCATGTGCAAAGCCCAAGAATATACTCAGCACTTCCCTCTAGAAAGTGGTTGGTGCATTACATAAGCCAAATGGTAGGATAGAATAAGAAAATGTGCCCTAAGGGCATGTGAATGTTGTCTTGTCCTCGTCTTCTAGGTCAATCTTAATTTGATTGTAGCCACTGAATCCATCCAAAAAGGAGAATTTCTTTTTACCTGCTAAATAATCAAGCACTTGGTCAATGTAGGGGAGTGGAAAGTGGTCCTTCATAGTTACAGCATTTAATTCTTGGTAGTCTACACGTACTCTCCACTTTCCTCCTTCATTTGGAACAATTACTAGAGGTGACACCCATTGACTATCAGAGATAGGATATATAAAGCCTACATCAAGTAATTTTTGTAATTATGTTTTAACTATGTCTCTAACCACAGGGTTCATTCTCCTCTGTGGTTGTTTTATGGCTTTAAAACCATCATTGATGTATATCCTATGCATACACAATTTTGGATCTATCCCTTTCATGTCATGATAATCCCATGAAAAGGCTGTTGTGTGTGCTTGCAACACAATTATCAATGATTTCTATTGTGTATCAATCAAATTACTGTTAACATTCAATGTTTTACCTGGCATGATGTCTAAAGTATTGGATTCTATTTTCACTGATGAGATGTCAAGTCCTACTATGTTTAGGATACATTGGTGAGGTAACAAATTGTGAAATATTTGGGAAATTGACTCAAAGGAACTGACAGGGATAATATTTTATAGAGGATCCTATGAACATGTCAAGCAACCCTGATGTTGTGGGTCCCTACCATAGTTATTTTGCATAATGTTTACTATCAATTCATCTTCATATTGATGTTCTAATAGTGGATTGTGTTCAATAGTCATCAAGCTTGCAAGGATTATTGATCCTCCTCATCTAGGGAAGGCCAAATGGTTTGTTCTAGGTCTGCATGTGGCTAGGCTGGTGGATAAAGGACTAATTTCCTAATCACATTCCCATTAGAGATAATCATATTTCTAGATCTGTAGCTTATGAAGGCATCAGATGTTGCCAACCATGGTCTTCCTAATATGAGGGGGTAGCCTACAAGATTATTCTTTGGCTGCAACACCATGAAATCTATAGGGTACTCCCATGAATCTAAGACTATCACCAAGTCCTCAATGATACCCTTAGGCTTGACTATGGACCTATCTTCTAACTATAGAACAGTGGGTGTCGGATTGAGTTCTATCAATTGTACCAACTTCATGGTTTCTTTGGTCATTACATTGATAGTTGCCCCCAAGTCAATTAGGGTGTTCTTAATGAGAGTACCATTTATCTTTACATCCACCATAGGACTTTCAGGGTCTACATACTTTGGGACAATTATGTTTCCCAACATGATGTTTGCAAGTTGACCTAGGACTTGTACTGTCCGAGGATATTTCCTCTTCCTACCTAGATTTTTAAGGAAAAGTTATCTCATTGTTTTGGTATATATAGGAACCTCCTTAATGGCTTGGATAAGGGGTATTTTGATACAAAAATCTCTAAATTGTCCCAACAAGTTTTTTTAAAACTTGTGTTTGATGTCTTTTAACTGCTAATCATTCATGGAATGGAGGCTCTCGACTTGGATTGGATTGGTTAACCTAATTTAACTCAGGCTCCTTAGGTCAAATGTCCAAGGTCTCTATTGGGGGTTCTTCATCAATCAATTCAATGATTTGAGGGGATGAAGGCCCAACCAAATTTTTCCCTTATATGAGGTGGACATCACTCACCTCTACCCCATAAGTGAGGTATTTAACAACTTCATTAGTGTAAGCCTATTGAACAGGCTTGTTATTAGGGTTAGGTGAAAGTTAGGCTAACAACTGAGGTGCTCTAGGTGGTTGTGGTGTTGGGTTTGTTGGGTTTTTCATTGTAGACATCTAAATTTGATTGCTCCCATATGATAAAATTCACCTCTTTATTCATCCATTCCATCAATATTAATTTATTTAATTAATATTACACTTTCTGCCTAAAGTCCTTAAAGTATTTAATTTAACAATTAAATGCTTTACCTTACATCTTTTTCCTCTATAAATTAAATAAACACACCAATTTATTTAATTTAGTCATTTAGCCTTTTTGAATAAAATCAATTTTAAATTCTTCCTTTTTTTCTCTCCTTGTCACATCCTCCATAATCCCTTTCTATTTGGATTAATTTAATTAATTCATGATTAGGATGTGCATCCTCTTAATCAAGGATTAATGCCACATCCTCCTACATTTTCTACTTGCTTCTAATCTTTCATTAACTTATCCTAATCATGTATTTGCACAACCTTAATCAAAGTCATTAGCCACATTTAACATCCCTTTTTAGTTAACCTTTCCATTTACCTTTCTTAGCATTGACCCTCTTTCCCACGTGAATTTTTAATTCACATTTATTTATCCTAGGTCCCTCTCTTCCCCATGTGAATTTTTAATTCACATTTTATCCTTCCAAGGCTTACCTTATCCCCATGCAACTTCTAGAACATTTGACTTGTCACCTCACTTACATGTGACAAATTCCCACCTTTTTGGAAACCCTCTCTTATCCACTAGATTCTCCCAAGTATGTGAAATTTTAATTCACATTTATTTCCCCAACCACTTTCTCATTTTCTATGGAGATTTTTGAGGAATTCCAAAATTCCTCAAATGCCATTTTCATCCTCACTTGGGGACAAGAAGTTCCTTTTTGAGGAAATCTTCTCAACTCCCAAGGTACTTGTCCTTCCTCCACATCATGTACCTCCCTTCCACATCATCTTACCCTAGGCCATCTCACATTTCACATGTCAAGATGTGAGGGCTTGTGAGTCCTCAACTCACCATAGCCCTACATCTTGACCTTGGTGGCTCAATCTCAACCATTGAATTCTCTAGAGAATTCAAATCTCTCTATAGATACCCCCTCTTCTAAGGAATTTTTAACAGTTAGTCTTTTTACACCCACATGTTGTCATTTTCAGCACTTAATTCACAAGCATTTCCTCTCACTTAGTTAAGTCATCCTAGCCATTAGCATTGCATTCTATCACACATTTCTCATCTTGCATAGCCATCCAAGGAGCACACAAGGATCTTAAACATCAAGGGCCAACCAAAGGATTCATCAACATGGAGAAGGTATAAGCACTTGCACAATTTCATCTATTTTTCTTTTTGTTAACAATTCCTTAGGCTAATCTTGAGGTGTCCCTTTGTGTTTTCTCTCATTGCATAATAGTTATTTTTGCATATTTAGGATACTAAATAATAAAAAGAGTCCATCATGCAAGCATGATACTGAGCAGTTGAGTCCATGGACCCTTAGGGGTCAAACCAGTCATAAAACAACATATACATACTAACAATCATAGATAAACTATCAAAAAACTTAAAGAACCAAAAGCCTAATTCTTTTCTTCCATGCATGGTTTTTCCTTAATAGCAGTTGCCCAATCCTCCGTGAGGAACTTAAGTAGTTCCTTGAAGCTAACGTCCTCCTCACCATCGTCCGTGGACTTGTCCTTCTACAACAGATAAAGACTAGTAGCCGACATGTGCATGACCTTCAAGGCAAAGTGTGACACTTCCTGAACCTTTTTTTCCAATCTCTCGATTCTCCCTTTCAACTTGTCCATTTCGTCCCCTGCCTGTTCCTTTTTATTATAATCTTCTTTCAAGGGGGCATTTCCCTTAGCCGTATTAGAGGCCCAGGGTTTAATGGCAGAGCCCTTCTTCAAACTTTCAGACACATGGGAGGCACTACTCGCCGAGACAGACTGGTCCTCCCCTCCTGCCATTTGTTCCTCGATATCTTTGTTGTCACTCCCATTACCATTATCTGAATTTGAATCCTCCTTGAGGCTTCCCACTTTATCCTGCTTAAAGACCAATCTATTGGATTTGCGGGGAGTATTAGCTTCTTTAGTGATTTCGATATCAGAATTAATTTGGTGGAGGCAGAATTTTGTTTTCTTAGAAGCTTTTGCCTTTGGTCTCGGGGTAGGAACAACACATTTTTATCTTTACCCTTTTCCCCCATAACCATCACAGGGGATGTACCATGGGGAAGGGCTTTCAAAGCAGGATTTTTTAAACATTTTTTCTTGCTCGGGCCCGACACATCTAGAATGCTAGCAAAAGGGGGAGTAGAGGAAACTGGGGTTTCGTCAAGAGTGGTCGGACAAGGGACTTCTTGCACAGTGATAGGCCGAGCAAGGAAAAGGGCCATATGAAAATGGTAAAGCCTAGACATAAGGCCTTGGTGCAGGATGGTGTAATTATTTCTAGAAAATGAGACTTCATTAAACTCAACAACAGTTCTATCTAGAGAATGGAAAAGGAAAAATGGAATGGAAATATATCGGTTATTCCTAAGGTGGTTGAGGAAGTTAAAATGGTAATAATAATAAACCCCATACCTTCCTTCCAGTTTGAAGTACTTCATGATCACCATAAAAATTCTTTCCTACGGTTCCGGAAGTGCCTCCTAGTCATAGCCACCCCGCAGCTTGACAGGTTTCTCCTCACCCTAGAAGAACTAGTTAAGACTAATCTAGTCTGGCATTTTCGTGATTTTCTTCTAGGTACAACCACTATTCAGAAGTCTCATGGCTCTAGCAATAACCTCCTCAAAGACTTCAAAATAAATTTTGCTGATGGTAACCCTACCATCATTCCAAGAGGTGACAAACTTAATTGATAGGCCCTCGTCGTGCCCAGTCATGTTCTCCATATACTGGGTAATGGCGCCCTCTTTGCAAATGTGCCAAACAGTGGCATTCACTTTCCACTCATCACATTTGTTTGGCTCCACGCGCACTTTATCCCCACCCATGGAGCCCACACAAAAATCACAAACCACCGGAACAGTAAAGAGATAACCAGGGAAAAAGCGATGGCAACCAATTCTAGAAACGTCGACAAGAAAGGGCTAGTTAGAAGTGACAAGAAAATTCAAAAAAGTAGGCGATAAATGTCATAGCTCACATCCCATGCAAAGGTAGCATCTCCCTCATGTGAATCACCCCAGGCACATAAGGGCATGATATCGGCGTAATACTTGGCCAACTCAAAAAATCTAATAAAATCCACTAACTTATGAGGCTCAGCACGACAATTTAGGGGGTTCAAAAAATGATGACTCCACCAGCCACTAGGGATAGAAAGAATCGCCTTACCATCGACCCAAAACTGATCGTACATGCCAAAGAACAATCGTATGATATCCATCACCTCACATAACAGCCAATTATTCAAAACCATGCTCCCGCTAGAAGTACTAACCAAAGTTAGTAGGAGCCCGACTAAAATTAGAAAAAACCATTTAGGGCTCACCATTTAAATTGTTTAGATCTTCCCTTACACAAGCCAGATCTGAGGGGGGCAAAAAATCCACTTCTCGCCAACACTGTAGCCCTTCAATATCAAGACCCACCGCCACCAAACTGTCAGCAATCACATTCCCCTCCCTATAGACATGTTGGATAGTAAATCCATGGAGACCACTTAGGAGGCAGCAAATGTCCTCCATAATACCTTTTAAGGACCACCCCGCAATCATCTTTCCTTTAGTGGCTTCCACTATTAGCATCGAGTCACCTTCAATTTCTATGGTCTTGATGCTGAGTGACAGTGCAATTCTAAGACACGAATAAAAGGGCCATACCTTCAGCTTGATTGCTAGTGTGATCTTTCCATTTCCTAGCATAGGTAGCCACCAGGCCACTGACATGATCCCTGATAATACCACCTCCAGCTGCCATCCCTCCCCTAGCCACCCCATCAAAATTTAGCTTAACCCAGGGTGGCTTAGGGGTTCTCCATTTGGTATTCTTCCTAATGATCATTTTGGAATTATCAAATCTTTGGAACTCACTAGGCAATTTCCAAAGAGTAGCTATGCTTCTATCCCAAGCAATCGGGGGATTACTAGGCGTCTTCCATTTACAGGTCAAAATGTTATTAAGGAGGAGCCTATTAAGGATTATCAGCAAACCATCAACATTGTTCTTCGTCTCTCTGAAGATCCTGTTATTCCTTTCTTTCCACATACACCAACAAATGTGAGGTGGAATAAGCTACCAAAGCAGTTGAATTAACAGATGTTTGGAGGGCATTTCCAATTTAAGATAAATTGGTACATCTCTATCAAAGACCCAAGAGATATTCAACCTTTGTAAAACATTCTGCGAGACCTGGGAAGCAAACTGGTAGTGAATAAAAAGATGAGAAATAGTTTCTTCTTCCCTTTTGTAAAGAGTACACCAATTAGGGAATTGAAAGCCCCTCTTAACAAGGTTATCAATAGTTAAAATTTTACCATGAATGAAATTCCACCAAAAGAAATTTATTTTAGGGATGAGCTAATGAATCCACACCTTCTTCCAACAGTGCTCGTCACCATCAAACTTAAGAAGCAGTTGGTAAGCAGACTTAACAGTGAACTCCCCTGAGTGGCTCTTTATCTAGAATATCCAGTCCTCCTTGGGAAATAAAGGAAGTCTAACCATATTTAGAAACTCTTGGAGCTCCACAACCTTAGGAAGAAGGTCCGACCAATGTAAGAAAATCAAATTTAGAATTTTCCATTTAGCTCTGGGTGAGGTATAATCAGCAATGTAAGTACCAATAAGATCTTTAGCGTGCCCCCTCAGTATATTAAAATGATTGTTAGCAAGGGGTCGGCCCCCAATCCAGCAGTCCTCCCAGAATCTAATTGATCTCCCATTTCCAATTTTCCATTTGACTCCTTCCTTCAAAAGGGATCTGCATTTAAGAATGTTGTTCCAAATTTTAGAGCAAAAAGGGAGACCAACCAGGTCCAGGGCTCTAAAAAAATGTCCCTGATTAAGATATTTAGCCTTCATTATTCTGCACCATTCAACCTTCTCCTGCACCAAATTCCAACCAATCTTGGCAATAAGAGCTTTATTCAGATTAGTGATCTTCCTAATCCCCAGGCCCCCTTGACACTTGGGATGATAGACAACGTCCCAATTCACAAGGGCAAGCCTTTTCTTCTCCTCCACTCTCGTCTAGAGAAAGGATCTTTTAATTCATTCCAACTTTTTCGCCATGGAGCCTGAAATCCTAAAGAGATAAATTTTTGTTGTTGGCTCAAATTGGTTTGATGAATTTTTCATTGCTAATTTTACATATTGGTCCAAGATTGAGGATTCCAATTAGGAAGATTTGAATTGTTACCAGGTATTGGCTAACAAATTGAGCACCTTGAGATAATGTTGAATCTTTGCTCGAAAGGTGCCTCTATTACCAACAACTCTTGATAATTTCTCTCTTTGAGAAGCAATCACCCTATGAATTGAAGAGGTACAACTCCCTCTTATGATTTTCAATAAATTAGAAAAATTGAAAAACAAAATCCAGTGTGTGCTTATAACCAGAAAGAAGTAAAGGCTAAATCAGATGTGATTGAAAGACAATATGAATTCTGGCGCAAAGACTAGTTCATACAATATAATCTAATAGTGAAATGCTTACCCAATATTATCTAAAAAATGAAATCGATTAAAGAGATAAACGCGTATACATTCACATAGGAATAAGCATAAGCATGAGAGAAAGAATTAAACACATAGATTCAAGGTCCTCTGACTATCTCCATAAAACCAAATGAACACAAACAACTAGTGATTTCAATTAATAGTTAATACAAATATGTATTCAAAGCATATAATATTAGGTCTTTTGAAAAAATTGACGAGAGAGTTTTCATTCCAAAAAAAAATCATATATATAAGTGAGTGATTAACCGCTTCTTTTTTCCCCCATAACTAACCAAAAATGTAGTCTTTCAAAATACGATAAAGAACAAGAAAGCAACAGAAAAGTCAAGGTGGGGGCACTTCACTTCGAAATTCTGTGGATGAGTCGAGTCTTTTTTGTAAGGCTTAGAAAGCCTTTGTGACATGTGGCAGCTCCTTATGTTTGGGAATGGTAATGTTCCCCATTCATAACCTCCATGCTAGTTGGCTATCACAAACAACTTCAATTCTCTGATCATATGTCCCCATGAGTCTAGTTGCTTCGGATAAGATGAGGTAAAACTCACTGAACCTCCTCAATTGCTCAACATTGAAATATTGGGAGTTGAAGATCCCATCAACTATCTTTTGAAAATCATCCCCCAAGACTTTAGCATTCTCATTGCTTCCATCACCTCCCCTGTTAGACTGTAACTCGAGTGTGACAAGGTTCTTATGGGCCTCCTCTAAAATTGAGTCACATTTAGTTAGTATCTTACAGAATTTTTGTAAACCTTTCCTTGTGACCTGCAACTTCCATTCTATTCTTTTATTCCATACCATGAAATGAGCATCAGCAACATAGGTATAATATGTTTCACAGCTAACTTCTCTAACCTAAAACTTAGCATTAATTTGATTTCATTTGAATATTGATTCCATAATGTTTCTTCTTTCTTAGTAGTGAAAATCTCCTTTTCAATTTTAGTCCTTGAAATATTTTCCCTCTAAAGAATTCCCAATGATTCAGAGATAATTTAATTACCTTTCCTTACTAAACCACTACTACATTCTTCAATAGTCTTCCTAAAAGTTTTAGAACTCTTCATTTTACTCACTGTTTCTTTTCCTATCATTGCCATGGGATTAGAGGATGATTTGGTTTGAGAAATTGGTTGAGGGGGAATATCAAAAACTAATTTTAAGCATTCAATTAAAACTTTAACTTTTTTCTTTAATTCTTCCATACTCTTTTTGTCTTTATTAGATCGCTCAACCATCCTTGCTACCGATACCTAAAATTTGTGTACATCTCTATCCCTTGTAGGGGGGCCCAAGTTAATCTTGTCAATTTCAAATTCACTCGTAGTCATTTGGGTGACCTCCTTTTGTGCAGTATGATGTGCAACTTCCAAACACAAATTCCTTGAACTATCATCATCTATTAACTAGCATTGGTCTTTAATATTTTGGGTTTGGGAGTTCTTTGAAGTAATTGTCCAACCATATCTTGTTTCAGAAGATCTAGTTGCACTACCTTCCTTTTCTTTGAAAATGTATCTTCCAACCAATCAGGAGTAATATGAACAGTGGTCTCCCTAGAGCTGGAAGAATCAAAAAATGTTCCCTTTGTGGGAGGAGTGTTTTTTTGTATATCATGTGATTAAGGTAGGGAAGGCCTTAGTTTTAGAGGCTCATTTACCTTTCTAATGGGTGATGACTGACGTGATGAGGAGGTACTAATTTTGATGCTTCCTAAATCCTCTTCTTTTCCTTCAATCTCTTTGTCTTTATCTAGGTTTGGTAAATCAAGGATATCTTCTCCACAAGTCTACTGAAACAAATTCTTATCAAGAGATTCCTCATCACCATCACCTTGAGCTCTTGATGGCATTGATCACGAAGCTTATCTAGAAGTCCCTAAAATTACAGGGGGTTGGCTACTTCCACCCATAGTTGGAGTATCCTACAACTTGGTCTGAGGGTGGGATTGCTTTATTTTCTTTTTAGCCACACATTCCTGCATTCTTTGTAAAACATCTCCAATCCTTGCTAAAATTGTTTTGATTTCTTTGTTGCTCCAATCCATAGCAGTGATAGGCTGATTAGCTATCAACTTTGTGAAGATTGGATCTACTAAATTTGATTCATCATCTTCAAAACCTTGTACATCCCATTTTAGACCATAAGTGACTATTTGTCCCAAAGACAATCTCATCTAGCTCCTTCTTACTTCAAACTCATCAAAGCAATCAACCCAATAATCTTCCAAGTCGGGCAGATGAAAGAAACTAGATCTTAACTTCAAGTTATTTTTCACATAATCCTTTATGTTAAAGGGAAAATGTTCATCATAAGAATTTAAGGTATATTTAGATATTTCCCTTTCAATGTTCAAAGTGTCTGACATAGATTCATAAATGAAGGGACCAAAACCAATAGGAAACTAAACAGTTACCCTTTTATGCTCTTGGCACCTTTTATTTAAATCAACAAGCTACTTGTAGAACTCAATCATCAAATATTTATACTCTGGGTACCTAGGGAGTTTTACTAGGAAACCACTAAAACCACAAACTCTTATATAAGAAAACTTTTGAAACCAAATAAATCGTCTCCCATAAAATTTGACAAGTTGCATGGCTTTTGGCAAAAAAATTGCATCTAAAATTTTCCCTGTAACTCCCAAGTCATCCTCATAGTAAAGGTGTCAAATATCCTTCTATGTTGAAGGAAACTCTTGTTCAGTTGTGGCTTGTCGAGGTAATTGAAAATCGGTACCTGGTCATGGGGAAGGTCACTTGGCCATGGTTTGGTGCTTGCAAAGGCATAGATTAAGTATGAAGACATGTGGAAAGCTTTGTTAATTGTAAATACAAGCAAACTATGCATTTTGTCACTAATGAGTTGTGCCCAGTCTAAAAATTGGCTTCCTTCAAGCACAATTTGGATAAAGAAGCACATCCAATCTTGAAATCATCTTCATTTCCCCTTAGTCTGTTGAATAGTGTAATGATATTTGATATTTCCTCCATGAAGTGATTTTTGTGCAGATTATGTGGCAACTAAGATTTACCTCTTTTGGGCTTTGCTAACTAATTCTTCGCCATCTCATTACAATAGAAGCCCTTTTTAGGTGAGAATTTAATCTACGAGTTGGTGAAATCAAGGGCTGAGAAATTCTCTCTTTTAGAGATTCTTAGACATGAAGCAAAGGTGGTTCTTTGAATTTTAACCACCAGTTTGTTGTCCTTTGTTCTAATCTCATGGGATTGAGAATCATAGTGCCTAATACATTTGAGCAGTAATTTTGGGCATTACATTGTTATGGGAAAAGCAGTTGCCTTAACTAATCCACTATTAACCACTTGTCGGGTGATGGGTGGTAGATCTGGTTTATTAGAATTTTTCCCTAAATTCATTCATATTTACCTACCCTAGCTTAGTATCTCCTATTTCATGCATGGCACAAGTTAACCCTAAAAGATACTTGCCTCGATACTTATATCTTGCCATATCTAAAATCCTAGGGTTCGAACAAACTTTCACAACGAATATTGCAATGTAGAGAAATTTAATTTTAAGCTGCAACTTGAAAGGAACAAACAAGAAAGTAAATACCTTAGAACAAACCTGAAATCAAAGGATGAATGTTTGCATCAATGTGCTCTTCCTCATCATGTCTCGCAATGTTGATGTCGCAGGTAATAATGTTTGTCACTTGCATAAATATCCTGTTAATTACCCACGAGAAATGTGCAAGTAGATGGGAAATAAATGATGGGCTTGTTGGAATATGTGCCTCAATTCTTACTGACATGTAACTCCTGCAGGGAAAAGTTGTTGTGACATTATTCATGTCTGGCCGACTAGGTGTTCTGAATCCTTTGAAATGTTCATGTCGCCGAGACAGTGTTGATGTCTTGCTGACAAGTCTATCGTTGTGACCTTTTGTGCTCGGTGTGACCTTTTGTCGAATGGAGACCTCTGAATGACAATATGTTCTTATCGGGCTTCGGGGTGACTTGATCACTCAGTAAGAAGTCCCAGCAACTGATAAAAGTCTCACCGATAGCATATGGCTATCCGGGTAACACAAGGGTCTCGGGGAGTACTCTTAGCGACGAAGGATGTCTCACCGATAGTATGGTGTCATCGGTGTAACAAGGGTCTTCGATAAGATCTCTCGGCGAAAGCGAAAAGTCTCGCCAATTGGTGAATGCTTCGGGATGACATGTTACACTCGTAGAGAAGCCTTGGCGAACGACGAAGGTCACGCCGATCAGGTTACAATTGAAGTCATCAGAGTAGCTCAAGGTGATCGATGAAAGATCTTGGCGAAGGTCAAATTTCTTGCCGACTCGGTAAGACATGAGCACTCGGTGAAAGGTCTCGGGAAAAGACAAAAGTCTTGCCGACTACTATTTGGCGCTCGATATGACTTAGGACCTCAGTATAAGGTCTCGATGAAAGACAAAAGTCTTGCCGACTCGGTAAGATATGTTTGCTTGATGTAAAGTCTCGGTGAAAGATGAATGTCTTGTTGACTGTCAGGTGCTTTGGTGAAACTTGAGGAGACTCGATGAGAACTCTTGGCGAACGGTAAATTCTTGCCGATGGAAAAGTTGAAATCGATATGACTTGTGAGCATCGGTAGAACGTCTTTCCGATGGAGGAATCTCTTGTCGATAGAAACAAAATGGATGCCGATGGATTCGGTATGACTGATGGTGTTCGTTATAACATCTTGCTGACTGTTGAGACTTATGCCGATATCAATATGAAGACTTTGTGGCATCGGGGAGACATTGTTAGTGTCTCACCAATATGCCAACAAAGTTGAACGCCTTTGACCAATTTGACCATCCTATGTGGAGCCTCGTGGACCAATCAGAGGAAGTGATTTTCAAATGGTTGGCAGTTTGGTTTTTTGCAATAGTTGTGACGCTGGAGTTGAACTGCATGCAAGGAAAAATCAATTGCTCGAAAGGAAATTGTCTATGATTGGAAATGGCAGATAAGGATGAACAGAAGGTAAAAAATAGAATGTGATCAGATTTAAAGGATCAATTCTGATTTGAAAAGAGAGTGAGTGAGATCGGATTGTTTAGTGCATTTCTGTAAGAAGTTGAATAGTGAATGTACCTACTGAGAACTGATAACTAGAGAGTTGTATCTCTGCATTGTATGTAATTGTTTGTTACTGTAATACAAAGAGATTTAGCTTGGTGTGGTGGGTTTTTTCCTGAAAGGGTTTTTCCACGTAAATTTGTTGTTCATTATCTTTGAGTATCTTCTTTGTTTCTGTAAATCTTTAATGTGTGTCTTAATTGGATTATATAATTAGAAAATTAAAAGTACTATATGCTTACTTCCTTGTGGTTTTGACGTTAGGAAAGTTGTTTTCATACCTTTGCTTTCCTTACAAGTGGTATCAGAGCCTGACCAGTTGGGTTATCCTTGTGAGTAGGTTGGGTTTTTTTTGTTAATTATTTTTCAGTGGGAGTTTGGTAGAGGTATGATAGATTAATTACAAATTAAGATGACTAGCACATCCGGGAAGATGGAAATAGAGAAATTCAATGGTAGCAACTTTGAGTTGTGGAAACTCAAAATGGAAGATCTATTAGTAGACCGAGATCTTTGGACTACTGTGTCTAGAACAATGCCTCAAGGCATGAAGCAAGAGGATTGGGACTTTGCAGATAGAAAGTCTAAGGGGTTGATAAGGCTCTATTTGGCAGACTCTGTTCTTCTGAACATGCATGAAGAAAAGATTGCATCTTCCTTGTGGAAAATATTGGCATCTATTTATCAAGGCAAGTCCTTGGTGAACAAATTCTTGAGGAAGAAGTTGTACACTTTGAGAATGCAGGAGAGAGGATCTATTGCTAATCATTTGAATGCATTCAACA
>VDFB02047695.1:0-59284 GCA_007258455.2 Sequoia sempervirens | reverse complement strand
CCTATTTATGTTTATCAAAATCAACACAGACTAGTGGTTATAAATGTAAAGATTCAATCTCATATTCTTGAATTGTCGATTTTCAAAGCCCTGCAATTAAAAAATAATTTAGTGGGGGTGTCGAAATTGAAGATGAAGTATAAATCTTTTGACTCTTTTGATTCAGTCTTAGCCTTCCAATTGTTTTCTTTGATTAAAATTTCCACGTTTAATAGTGTTTAAACTTCCGAACCTCTTGTAACAGTCATGTTTTACAGCCCAATCCCAAATGTGGGGCTCTTCCTAGCCCCTGAAAACTCTTTTGCAAAGCCATCGACACCCGACCTTCAAACTTTGTTTCTTGGCACCCTATTCATGCACTTTCTATTGTTTAAACCTCTCAAGAGAAAGGTGTCCGTCATAAATATGCAATTCCATAAGCTGAAAATACGCAAAAGTTGATCCCAATCTATTTGATACATTGAATAAAATTGCAGAAGCTATCCGCACCCAAGTCAATTATCTGAGGGATGCTAGTTAGATATGGCTGGCGAGAATTAAGGGAAAATAGACATAAGGAAACATTACGCTAATAAACTAAATGCAGCTCTTCAGAATCATAAGCATACCGTGCAAGCCATAAATTCACTGTTGTTATTTGAAAATGCCTGCCGTCGCATTATCAAAATCATCCCAGAGAAAGCTGAACTCATCCTCGCCCATATATCAAATGTTGGAGGGCAGAGTCAGATCATTGTGGCCACACAAACGACTAATTGGCAAGCGGGCTCTAGTTAGCAATCCGTTAACAAACAATCCTTGGCAAGAAGTCCAAGAAGAAGGTCATCTTTGCTAACCCCAGGCCAGGGAAACAGCAGCTCCACCTAGCTCTTTTGTGATTTCTAGATTGAACTTTTGTCTTATAGATGTAAACAGTTGTCAATTTTCAATGCAAACATCAATGTCTTGTTCAACTGCAAATTTGTATTTAAACAGTTGTTTTTTTCTTTGATACATAAGAGGTTATTTTATTAATATAAAAGAAAGGATTACATCATTGGATTTCCAATCCAGCTGGAACATTGCAAAGCATTACATCCAAAAGGAGCTACCAATGCATTCAGCTCCACAAACTCTACATCTCAGAATAAACCAGAAAACAAACTACCACCGGACGACCATTACAGACCAAAATCGGCCATACCAAAGTGATTAAACATTGAGCACAAAGATACCCAAGAAACCCAGGTGAGGGAGCCGTAATCAAGCTATGACTGGACGACCATGGAAGCACTGGTAGGTCTTCTACTTAGTTCTGATGATTTGGAGACTTGCTGCATTTTGGAGATAGGGGGTATCAAAGTGGCACAACGGGAAGTGATAGGTATTGGCTTTCCAACATTGTGGTTGCATTAGATTTACCATCACAGTTTTGGGATTGAGTTGTGTTGGCATAACAACTAACACCTCTAGAGTGCAAGTTGGTACGGACAACTATGCACACTATGGTATGAGTGCTCTTCAAATTAGGAGGGGAAGCTACCTCGTTGTGCGGACAAAAATGCTTGAAAAGTAAACTAAACTATATCCTATCATTTTGTCTCAGCTGTAAGAGGCACAAGGTTTAAGAAAAACTCTATACGTTGCACCTAAGTATTTTCTGGTTTCGCAAGACTTAACTACAACACACAAAACTAAAGCTTATACTATCCAATCCCCTCAAGAATTTAGAGCATGAAGAAACGAAGTGGGAATGATTATCAGACGATAAACCGGGTACAGACTCACAACATGAAGGCAAGGTGGCACGACTATCTACTTTCTGAATAGGCTTATTATTCACACACATCAGACAATAAACCAAGTACGGATTCTCAACTTGAAGGCAAGGTGGCACAACTATCGGCTCAATCCGAATAGGTTTATTGAATACACACATCACATGATAACCAAGTACAGATTCTCAACTTGAAGGCAAGGTGGCACAACTATCAGCTCAATTTGAACGAGTTTATTGAACACAAAACATAAAGGATAGCCAACTAGGACAATAAATTGCATAGGCGAGACACACATACAATTTACGATCGAACTAGCCACAATATCTAAGGCAAGGATTCACCATCATAATTGCATGAAACCCAAGTGCCATAAAAATTCATGATAACAGTAAATACTGATGAACAGATACAAAATGAGCAATATTATAGGCAAGGTAGGCGCAGCATATATTTCTCTCTCGTGCAAAAGTTATGTACAAATTAGCAAAAACTTTTATTTATAGACATCAAAAGGTGTAGGGAACCCTAAAATCACTTTGAGTCAACTACAGTTTGCAATGCATGCAAGATTTATTGCTAAACCCTAATAAAGAAAACTATACAGTTAACTGGAAAACTACCATCAATTAACCGGTACAAATAATCTAAAAATGGACAATGTGCAAGCATGCACGTCCTTATTGAAAGCAAGTTAATTGGAACACTACCATCAGTTAACGTAAACCCTAAATATAACTCAAGTGAATAAAGATAATCCCAGAATAGACATGCATGAGATGAGACAACGAGTTAATTTGAAAAGGTAACACCAAGTTTAACTCCTGTGTGTAATGTCTATCTTGAGAGTTGGGAACTGAAGTCTACTGGCCGTGATCTTGAGCAACCAATCCCTCAACGAGATTGGTACTGTATAACTGTCTAGAGCATTGATACTCTGCCGAAGTATGCTATGTCTGTGCAGCATGTCCTCACCAGTTGCGATCTGGGACTGAAGTTCACCTCTGCTCCTGGTTGCCTCATCAAACAACGCTGACATGATTGTAAGCTAATTAATTTTACAGCCAACGGTTTCCCCACTGAAAATACTATGAACGAGTGCCTGGAGCTCTAACTGTACATTAGTAAGCTCAGCATACGCACCACTCTCAATCTAATACCAGCACGGTAAGCAAGACACTAAGGTTCTCACAAACTGGAGTGCACTAGTGATGTGCTCTCTACTCTCAGCCAACTCTGATGCCATAGTCTCCTCTATCTTTGCCTTGAAAACCAACTGTATTTTCTAAGAGTAG
Organism: Sequoia sempervirens; assembly: GCA_007258455.2. Taxonomy (NCBI): domain Eukaryota; kingdom Viridiplantae; phylum Streptophyta; class Pinopsida; order Cupressales; family Cupressaceae; genus Sequoia; species Sequoia sempervirens. The sequence continues at coordinate 56,232 of VDFB02047695.1, read as the reverse complement.
ATAGCTTCTTTATCTTTTGCATCTGTGACTGATTCATATGCCACACTCAGGTGAGCAATCATAATCTCGTCTCGGGTTCTGTTAATTGTCATGTCTCGCTCCTCATCTTGGAGACGTAGATGGAGCTCTCGTGCATTGTACCACAACTGATATAACTTTGTAAGCATAGAGTGGCCTCTAGCAATGAACTCTTCCTCCCATTCCTCTAAGCACTTGCCGTATGCAACTAAGTGATCAAGCTGACCCTGTTCTGCTGGTGGCTCGAGCATCAGCGGGAGTGTGGTGGTAACATTTGATCTGCGTACAAGGCTAGAAATGTTCTGATGAAGCTGTCTGATTTCAGCCTTGAGGGTTGCCTTGTTTTCTCCATCCTTCAAAATTCTATCCCTGGCGCTATCTGTAGCAACCTGTAGGAGATCAACCTGAGTTTTGCGAATGCTACGACCAAGGTTGACTATGATAACCTCAAAGTCCTGAGATTCCAACTCATCCAAGCTCTTCCCCTTTGAAAGTATGGCAGTCTCAACGACAATCTCCATATCAACATTCCTCTCCACGTGGACCATGTTCTGGATCCTCTTGTCTGACGCATCCTGGTAAACATGATCGAAGTTTGAATGATCAAGGATATAGGACGACTGCCTCCTCTTCCTTCGCAACTGAGATTCAATCCAACACTGGTCTTGGCTAATGCCACTGGAAGGATCTGTACTAGTAACAGGAGGCTTTGACGAGAGTGAATATGTAGAGGAGCTGTTGTGAGATGGAGAGTCTAAGTCCAATTTGATGCGAATTGGGACTGGTGACTGTGTTGGCGTTTAAATTCTCACCTTTGGAATGCGTATTTGAAACAAACAGCTAGGAACAGTAAAACTGCTCTTCAAATTAGGAGGGGAAGCTCCCTCTTGCTGATGGTGTTGAGAGAAAGTAAACTAAAAACTAAGTTGCCTATCTTTTTGATCAACTAGAGCACAAGGTTTATTAAACACAAACGCCGCAGCTAAGATTTTCTAATTAAGAACTTCAACTACAACTAACTTAAGCTAAAGACGTTTCTAACTTCTCAAGTAATACGCAAAGCAAGAGAAACTAGAAATGAACAAGATTGATTCTTTGACAAAGTGCTTCAATAATATCTTTCTCAACATACATCTACACACTTCAATGTAAGCTGAAATTAAGATCACAAAAGCATAACACAAATAACGGAAATTTGAGACATTATACCAAGGCAAAGGAGGCTCATGATTTTATTTCTCAAACTTCTGGAACAAAAATGTTTAAACACATGCCTGGAACAAGAGCTTGCAACTAAAGAGGCTTGCAAAACTTGTTCTTACACAATAGGAACAACAATCACAATAACTCCTTGTTGGCTAAAAGAGATTCAACAATTCACTATCATAAAACAATTGAACAACACTTGAATAACAAATAGAAAGCACAATAGGCTCCAATGTTTTGTTATCACTAGCATGGTTAAAGAAAACTAATGAGAAAAGGCTCTTATTTATAGGCAAGCAGAGGAGTAGGGAACCCTACAATCTCCTTGCTTTCACAATCTAGGGCTTGCTCAACAAGCCAACTTTATTTCTAAGTCTAGAAAGAAGATAACATCTAACACCTAAGAAAGCAGAGAGGGAAACGCCAACTATTACATTTATCTTCTTTCTCTTCTTAAAAGAATGGATAAGAATCGCTCCAAGAATAGAAAGAAAGCGGAAAGAAAGCTTCTAGATGAAAGCCATTTCAAATCTCAATCACATCCGCTAAAAAGCAGAAAACTGTCTCGGTTCGGTGCATCGATCCCATCAATAACGAAGCTGCATTTTTCCAAGATATCTTCTCCATTTGCAATTGATCTCAAGAAATCTTCGACCTCATTGGCCGCTTTTTCAAATCTTGCTGACATCATGGCAGGGTGATTCATTCTGCCACCAACTGTATTGCTGCTATCACAGTGTTGTACCCAAAACCAAAATTTTTGCTTCACTAAGGCATTTTGCTTTAATTGAGTCTTAATCTTGTTAAAGTGTCGTCAAATGGTTGTTTTTGGGGTTTTCAAATATGGAGTTGGTGTCAATGTCATGTTAGTCTGTTACTGAAGAAATTTAAGGAAAATGAAAATCTAAACGGAAATCACCAAAATTTTCTATCTCTGGAGAAGGGAGCACATTCTAAAATAGTCACCCTATCTTTTAGGGGCTCAGATCCTGTTTTTAGGGTTTGTCACCTCCAGCAGACATTTGTCCGGCATCATGTCAGCTTCGCAGTGAGCTATCAAGCCTGTCAAATGGACCTGTTTTGTTCGAGTTACAGAAGATACAGTGCAAATCGAGGCGAAAGCGAGAATTGGCTAACACTGGAGAAAAGCGCAGCTTTTCAAAAAGGCGCCCATCTTTTTGAGGTGCCAGACGTAGGTTTTTGGCTGAATGCCACCCAAGATGTTTATCTCACATTCGTTCGAGCTTCGCGACGCATCCGTCAGAGGGTAAATCTGAGTTGTTGAAGCGTCTGAATCGGAGGTCAAACGTTAGGGTCAAATCTTGGTCAAAATATCAGAGGAAAAAGCAAAAGAGCACATTTTGGGAAAGGCGCCCAAGCTTTTCAGGCCTTTAAAGCTTTCTTTCTGATGATTTCAGATGCCTAGTGTGTCCGTGTTACGTTCAGCTTTCCGTTGCCTGTCTCTGTCAGATCAGAAGATGTCACGTCAGCTTGCAGTGGGAGTTTTTGTCGTTTCCAGAAATGGCTAAGTCTGGAGTGAAAAGAGCAGCTTCTCAAAAAGGCGCCCTTGTTTTTCACCCCTCAGACGTCGTTTTCTTGGGAAATGTGCCTTTGCAGCCGTCATGCAGAACGAGCTTAGCTTCGCAGTGAACCTGAGATCCAGTCCTGAAAGTTGATAAAACAGAAGTTATGAAGGATTTTACTTTTGCCTTCGTTCGAGATCGAGATGTCAAAATTTGACCAAGTCAGGGAAAAAGCGCAGCTTTTCAAAAAGGCGCTTGGATTTTTGAGCCTTCAGATGTCAGTTTTATGACGTGCAGTGTCAAGATATCATTTGATCAGTTTTTACTCAGCTCCGCAATGCACCTGTCAGCCAGCCAATCGGAGAAGTCAGTCAATCAGTGTCAGAGGATGAACAGAGGTCCCGGCAGAGGTTTTAGCCTAAATTTTCATGAAATTTGGCTAAGTCTAGAATTCGTTTGAGAGCTCAAATTTGAATTTTCGAAAGTGAGTTGAATGGACACCTCAACTGGAGTTCTAACTGCAGTTAGATTGAACGATTTCTGGGTTGTCATCTTCAGTTCGTTTATTGGCATGTGGAGTGATCTTTCAGTTTGCATGTCGAGTTAACTGGTTTGCATGTTCAGTTAACTACCTTGCATGTTGAGTTAACTTGATTGCATGTTAAGTTAAACTGAAGTTTATTACTGAATGTCAACTGGAGTTTGCATGCATGGCGATTTTGGTCAAAATTATGAAGCATTTTTAGTGAAGTATGGCGAATTTCTTGTTGATAATTTCACTCATGAAAAGGGTCGCTATTTTTAGTGTTTGAAAAGTGAAGCAAGATAATAGTGAAGATGGCGCACTTTTCAAGGCTATAGCAACTTTAGTTTGAAAAGGGTTGCTATTTTTAGATTATAATTGATTAAAGCATGAAGTTGGCGCATTCTTGAAAGGCCAACTGAAGTTCCAAAAGGGTCACTATTTTTAGCATATTTATTGCATGAAGATGGCAAATCCTTCATCTTATTCTTGTTGTTAACTGAAGTTATCAAAAGGCACGCCTTGGTTCAAGTTTGTGAAGATAAAGCAAGGTTGAAGATGGCGAATTCTTTATCTCAATCAAAATTGTTAACTGAAGTTATCAAAAGGGTTGCTTTAGGTCAAGTTGATGAATCCAAAGCAAATGTGAAGGATGGCGAACTTGATAAGGATGCTAACTGAAGTTAAAGTCGCATGGTTAAGTTTAACTGAAGACTTGAAAGGCAAACCCTAAAGCACATCCACTTATTGAGCTTGTTTGAGTTCCAGTTAACTATTATGAGGTCCAATAAGAAGCTAAGCGCCATTTTAATGCATGCTTTATTTAGTACGAATTTCTTATGATGAAATTCTATATATTTCAAAGATGGCGTCCATTATTGCATTATCTTTTGCTCTGAAAGCTTGTATTCTTTTGAGCGACCAGCAAGCTTAAGGTGATTCAGGTGTCCGTTTTATTTCTTGACTTCTGACTTCGATTCTTTAGAGGAAGTCAATTCTAGACTTTATTTCCACTTTGCATGTAGGTTTTATAAAGATTCGAAGAAGAGATTTGCAGATTTTTCAGAAGCAGACAAGCAAAACTTTCTATCTTCTGTCTTATTTCTTCTATTTCTCACCTTAGGTGCTTTCTTCGCATGTCAGAGTAATTCAACACATTTTCAGAATCTGATCATCTGGGTTCTCATATTTCAGCGTTTGCAACAAGACCCACTTCTTAGATTTTTTCGAGAAAATCGCCCCGTAGCCTTCATTCTGAAGCTCTGAGCCTTTTTCCGAGAATTTCTTTGCATGTGGGCGAAATCATTTTTCCAAAATCCATTTATCGGGTTTGTTCGACCAGTTGTGCACAAAACCCATGTTTCAGAATTTCTTCGAAAATTTCTTCGTCGAAGCTATTTTTAGCCTTGTTCAGAGTTTTTCAGAAAGTTCTTCAAGCATATTCGACTTTACAGTCAAAAGTCACCATTTTCAAAATGCAGTTCAATCTCATTGATTACAAGGTGAAATCAGTCCTTACACATAATTTCACCAAGACTTCAGATACGGACCTAAATCATGTTTATCCAGTGGTCAATCTGAGCAGTTTAGAAGGTGTTAGCAGCAATTCGATGAAGAATCTTGAGCGTTCCGGGTTGCTGGCAGCGGCATCCATTCCTGTTTCTATCTTCGATCTTGAGTTCGTACTTGCTTGCATTAAGCATTATGACTCGTCTTCACGACAGATCAGATCGGTTGATGGAAGAGTGGTTTGCAGTCTCAAGCCGAAGGACATAGAGAAATGTTTTGCTATTCCTCCTCGCTCAGATAACTTTACTGTTGATCTTGAAGCTTGCGAGAAGATATGGGATGCTGATCATCAACGTTCACAGAGAAAAGTTGCTCAGAAATGGTTGACAATTCAGAAAACTAACTTGCCTAAGAAGGTTGGTCGTGGTGAATTTAAAGGAGAAGTTGCTGTTTTGATCACCTTACTCAATCGAGTTACCGGCCAGTCAGATGCTAACACTTTCCGTCCATGGATGTTCTACCTGATTACCAGAATCCTTGATGGCACAGAGCGTTTTGACTGGGCTATGTTAATTAGTGATTGCTTACATCAGCAGATTTCTAACTTTCTCAAGCATCACGAGTTTCATATGATATCCTATTTGGTCTACTTGGTGGCATTTCAAGGTAGTTTCAGACTTCTTAAAACCAATGGTACTCTCGGTGTTCAGCGTATTCATGAGTATTATCCACAACTAGAGTTTTCTCAGTCTGAGCAGGACTTCCGAGTGGTGAATGATCACTTTGCCATGAGAACCGTGAGGGATCTTGATGATGAGATGCACATTCGTATTTCAGCCGAGGCCAAATCAGCATTGGAGACTTGGGCAGATTGGTTCATACAGTTTCCTACTTTCACATACCTCCGAGTTTATGGTTATGTTGGAGAGCCTCTGATGTTGCCAAGATATCCGTCAGACAAGATTGTCTTTATGGAGTTTCTCAGGCAAATGCAGCACGTTCACTTCTTTCTTCGTAGTCGTCATAAGGCTGCGGCAAATTTTCCATTCTCATTGGGAATTTTCACATGTGATGCAGCAACAGATGCCAGGCGTATGTCTACTGAGATAGAAAGGTTCAAATTCAAGCCTTATACTGAGAGGCGTTCCTATGATCCTCTTGGACATTATGCAAATCGGTTAGAAGCGAGGGATTGCACATGCGCCAGCACTTGAAGATTTCTGGGCAAATTGTGAAGATGAATTCGAGGTTCGTCGTCGTCACTATTGTAGACTCACTGTTGGACAGCTCTCTTACTTGTCAGAAGATGTTGATGGTTTGTCGGATGATGATGGAGAAGTTCTTCTCAATTCTTATGTTAAAGATCAAGTTGCTAGGCAGCCACTTCGCTCACCTGATTGGTATGCTAAAGAGAATACTTCTATTGAAGAGGTTTCCAGATCAGTGATCAAGATTAGTAAGTTATTCTTGGAGAGCAAACGAACACGGAAGTCAGTTCCTGTAGCAGAGCCGCCAAAGGATTTCTCGTCATTGCCTTCTACTTCTAGAGCAAAACCCAGAGTTAAAGCCATTATCATACCTCCGGAAGGGTTAGACTCAGTGGAAACACAGGGAAAGAGCTACTGGTAAAAGGAAGCAGAAACAGATTGAGAGTGTTCTTGAGATTCCAGTAGAGACAATTATTCAAACTGAGCCTCACGTTTCACTTCCTAGTTCACCTCACGTTCCGCCTATTGATATAGATTCTGAGCCCGACCACAAATTCAAGCAGGATCGGAGACAACTGAAACACCACAGGTTGATACATCAGGGACAGTCTCTCCGCGAATTGAAAATATTGTTCAGTCTTGTTGGCTCGAAAAGTCTTTGGGAAGACAAAGGCGTGAACCGTCATACAATCTTGATTTGTCAGAGTTTGGTGAGCCCTATCAGAGGAGATCAAACAAGAAGATTAAGAAACAAGTGCACATCGAAAAGACCCCTGAATCAGAGATTGTGATAGAAGTTGCAGTGCCTCCAGAAGGTAAAAGCTTGGATGAGGTCGAAGTGGGTGACTTTACATTCACTAAGGCAGATCTTGGCAGGACTACACGAGAGACAGATGTAGCTCTTCTTAAGATTGTTACCAATAATCTTGAAGAGCGTATCACGAAGGATGGAGAAGATAAGGCTTTACTCAAAACTGAAATTAGTCAACTTCGTCAATACGTTTCTGATCTTGTTCATGGGAATCCAAATAGAGCACCTGTTCTTCCTCAACACACACCTGCAGAGAAACAAAAATTGGATCAGTTAGTCAGTCATGGCAGACTTTTGGATGATTGGATTGACAGTTTAGTTGCTGCTGGTAAAACTCTTCTTGCAGATTTGTATCAGTTGAGGAGTGAGGCACACAGACTCCGTCAGGGTATTCAGTTGCTGGATATTGCAGTTGCAGAGAGTTTGGCAAAAGATCGTGTTCTGGTATCTCAGTTATTAGTTGCATGTGATGCTTTGGAGATGATCGAAGATCAAGAGAAAGTCTTCACTTGGAGAGAGCAGCACCTTCTCAGAACAGAAATATGTGAGAAGATCTCTTCCAAATTGTTTTCACTGAAGGATGACATAGTTGGAGTGCTTGCACTTGTCAGTGGCTTCGTTGTTCAGATTCCGTGTCATTATCTTCTCGAAGATGGCATGTATGTGGAGTTGGAAAAGGTTCAAGCAGAATTCGAGAAGCTGATTTATGACAGCCTTGAAGGTGAACCTAGGGCGCCAAAATTAGAGAATGTTTCTGTAATTGCAGCCAGTTTGAGAAAGGCGACTGAAGAATGCAAAGATGGTGTGCACACAATTATTGAAAGTGGCAGAGAACTAAAGAAACAGACTGTTATTTTTAGCAGCATCAAAGTGCCAGATGACGGAGAGATCGATGAGTTCTTGATCGAAGTGTTAGACCGAGTTGACATGGAGTGATCTGTCAGTTAGAACGTGCAGTTAATTTCTAGGGTTGAGTCCTGAGCAGCAGTTAACTTGACTTCCAGTCTTCAGTTCACTTGGCTGACTTAACACATGCTTATCTCATCCTTGGAATTATCAACGAGGAGTTAGGGTTAGGGTTTCCGGTTAACGAAGGTAGTGTCAATAAACTTTGCTTTAAATAGGAGGAGCATGCTTGCACATTGTCAAAGTTATTTGTGCCCAGGTTAAAGCGGGGTAGTTACTGGTAAGCGTATAGTTTACTTCATTAGGGTTAGGCAGCGAATCTTGCATGCATTGCAAGAACTGTAGATGAACTCAAGGTGATTTTAGGGTTACCTACACCTTGATGTATATAAATAAGAGCTTTTGCTCATTTGTAAATAACTTTTGCTTGAGAGAGAAATATATGCTGCGCCTACCTTGCCCTCAATATTGCTCTTTATGGTATTTGTTCATGTGTCTTCATTATTGCAATTGATTGTTATGCCACATAGGGTTTCGAAAGATTGTAATGCTGGATTCTTCCATAGTTTAGAGAAATCTGTCTTGTGAATCTTTTATTGTTATGATCGGACGTTATGCCACACAGGGTTTCGTAAGATTATCATGATAAAACCGTTTTGTGAAGTGTTTACTATGCTGATTGAGTGTTATGCCACACAGGGTTTCATAAAGTTTTCATGGTGAATCTTCTCTTAGATTAGGAAAATCTGTTTTGTGAAACTTTTATCATTACGATTGAGTGTTATGCCACATAGGGTTTCATAGAGATTTTGATGATAAAAGCTGTTTGTGAGTCTTTACTATGCTGATTGAGTGTTATGCCACATAGGGTTTCATAAGATTATCATAGCAAATTCTCAAATCTGTTTTGTGCTTAATAAACTTGTTCAGATTGAGATGATAGTTGCGCCACCTTGCCTTCAAGTAGAGAATCTGAATGCGTTTATCGTCTGATAGTCATAACCTTGCTCCGTTTCCTCTTGCTCTGTTTTCCTGAGGAGATTGGATAGATATAAGTTGTAGTTTAGTTGATTTGCGAAACCAGAGAAAACTCAGCTGCAACGTGTAAGTTCTTTCAAGAAAGCCTTGTGCCTCTAGCAGCTGAAACAAAAAGACAGGACATAGTTTTAGCTTATTTTTCCTTTGCAAGTACTTTTGTAAAGCACAACGAGGGAGCTTCCCCTCCATAATTTGAAGAGCACTCATTACGTAGTGTACATAGGCTGTTCATAACAACTTCTACTCCAGAGGTGTTAGTTGTTACGCCAACACACAGCTGCGAACAACACTCTGAAATTGAGCTTGCACTTCATCAAGCCTGACATTCTTAGGCAAAGTCTTATGCTTTTCCTTCATCCACCTTTGTGCAATCTTTTTACTGTACTTGTCTTTGTGCATTTCCCATATCCTTTCACATTCACCCTTTGAGATAGTGACACTTTCAGGCCAAGGGGGAATGGAAAAACATTTCTCAATCATATTAGGCTTCAAACTGCAAATCAATCTGCCATCAATTGACTGAATCTCCCTTGTAGCCGGGTTGTAATGCTTGATGCAAGCAATTACGAACTCAAGGCTCTGAACTGAAATAGGAATAGATGCTGTTGCGAGGAGTCCAGAATGTCCCAAGTTTCTGATTGAAGTGTTGCCTGTGCTCTCCAAAGCGTTTAGATCAAACACCGGCTTGATGTGATGCAAGTCCGTCTTAGCTGTTTTGATGTAATCATGATAGAGAGTTGATTCAGTCTTGAAAGCATTGGGAGTATACTCCATTTAGAAAACCTTGAAGAATGACTGTAAACTCGCCTATGTACAAGTTTTGAGCAATTTATTATTTTTAGAATGCTGATTTTTCTTCCTCCAATGGACAAATTTTTGAATTTTTTTCTGAGATATGGGTTTTGCTCAGAATTTCGTTGCAAGACAACCTAGATCGTTCATTTTTTAAAATTTTGAATTTAGACTGAAAAAACAGCAAACCCTAATTTCTTCAATTTTTCACAAAAAAAGTTGGCACCTAGGTTTTGTTAAGAATGCAATTAGAAATGGACCCAGTTGATCAGATTTGAAAAACACTGATGGCTGTTTGAAAAAAAAAGGACATCATCATTATTTCCACTGTTAGTACTAACAACATTGGCATCCTTTCTGATTCTAGACAAGCAAACATTGCTTTGACATGTGCACGGTACATTTTTATATCTCATGTTTCTTTCTGATTAGTATCATACTATCTCTATGCTTCTTTTGATTTACTGAAATTATTCTAACAAAGAGGCTGTGTCCGTTGCACGAGTGCCATTATAAACTGGTATGTTACAAATAGGATGCTATTGTGGTGTTCATGAACAGATTCTGTCTTTGGATTGTGGGGAATGGGTCCATGTTTGTGGAAAGCAAATCTATATGGGGGAAGATAGCAAAGGAAGCAATTATGAGGAACTGCTTTCTAGATCCAAATGTAGACAATGGAATGGTGAAAGTAATAAGAAATGCAAACGCTGAGATAAACCAACTTCAAGAGCTGTTAAGAAAAGATTCTGTCTTGTTCAACAACACAGTCTGGAAGGTAACTTGGATGCTAATGTCCTCATATTTACTTTTATGAGAATATTGAACCAATCTCTTGAGTGTTTTTTTAAGCACATAATTTAATTCACTCTTAGATGTTATAATTCAAATAATTTTCTTTTATCTTTTATACCTTCTATGGTTATTTATAAAATTATTAATATAAGGTTGGTGGAATTTTGGATTTTTCTAGTTTGTTATTATACATTACTTGTGCATTATCTTCAATATTCTCACGTTTATAGAATTTCAAATTTCAGGTTTTAGGCAATAAACTTGAAAGACTTATTAGAATTGCATTTATTTATGATGATTAAATTACAGTGATGAAATATGGTGCTACCATGTGGTATGATGATGACTGGATGTAATATTGTAATAATCCCTCTATTATTATTATTTTTTTCTTGTTAGCTCAAAACAGAATGAAATGCCAAGCACTTCCTTTCCACTTTCTAATCACCAAGTTCCTAGTGTGGGTGAGGTGAGAGCATATAGTTTACAAGATAACAATTATGCTTGAAATAAAGCAACTAATCTAATCCACTTGTGGGATTAGGCTAGCACTTCCACTTTTCAGTGGGAAAACTCAAACGATTTTGAAAATGTCAAGCCAACTCTTCCACCTTTCAATGGTGAGCTAATACAACAAGAAAGAGCAACTCTCCCACTTTTCAGCAGTGAGTGAATACAATAAACTAGAGCAACTCTTCCGTTTTCCATTAGTGAGTGAGAACCAATAAGCCACTTAGTGGGGTGAGTAACCACAAAATATCAAAAGTAGCTCACTTGTTGTACTAGCACTTAGTGTTATAGTGTTAGCTCATTTGAAAACTTCTAAATTCAAGATATGCATCTGCTGTTACAAGTATGGTCATGAAAAAATTTGATAGAGCATCTCCACATGTGTTACAACATCAAAGAACTAACTATCCATCATGGAACTAACATGTATAACTCAAAGATTGGCAAATAGATGGCTAGTGCAGGTCTGAAACCCTGCTGTTACAGTTTCGACAATGATATACAGACTCAAAAAACTTCACCAAATCACTTCCATGTGCACACGCAATGAATGCGAGCTCAAAGGTTGAAAAATAGATGGTTGGTGCAGGTCTCAAACCCTGTTACAATCTGGCATACTGAACAACTGCTGACTTCCACTGCGCCACTGTAATATAATAATTGTCATGCTGAGAGTGGTGAAATTATCATTCATATTGCAAACATAACATACATTAAGGGTGTAAGTAGTATATCTTTACTTTTCTTGTAGTCGGCCGTAGTCGGCCTTGGCCCTTGTCGGCCATTGCTAATAAAACTATAGTTAGTGGGAATAATACATGCCATGTACTTTCGGGTAATCAAGCCCCGATTAGTGATAATTGTGGTTATGAAACGTCGTGTCTGTTGGTTAGCTAAGTACCGCCGAACATTATATGTACTCAATTTGCTCTAGTTGGGAGGGAGGTTATGTGTGAATAGTCATGATTGATAGCACTGTTGATACTTCTAGGATTGTACATGGTGATATGTCTGATAATGAATAAAGCATCTGATGTTCAAACATGATATATTTCTATTCTATTGTTCTGTTCCATGTTTTGCATATGATTTAGTTTGTTGAGTAGTATGTAGTACTTGAATTACATTTCGTAGGGAAAACATTTGGCGCCGTTGCCTGAGTGGACTAGGGAATCACTCTTCATGGCAGTGTAATGGGTCAACCGGTGGAAGCGCCTGTAGATGCTAATGAGGAAAGGGAAGACCTATTGACTGAAGATCTTGTCAATCTGTGGAAGATATCTTTATGAGATCATGTACGAAGGGAATCCCACAGGTGGGAGATCCTTGAAGAAGTTATCTGGGATAGGCTGGAAGTGAATGACGAGGTGGATCACCTCATGAATCGCATGCCCAGATTGCTGGCCCGTCACTTCATCATCCTACAAGACCTTCGAGAAGAAGAGGATCGGGAACGTTGAAGGTAGCAAATACTGCAGCGCTACTGAAGTGGGAATGCTTCTCCATGGACTTCATTATGGGCTTGCCGAAAGCTAAGGGGAAAACAACATTTTTGTGGTAGTCGATAGATTGACGAAGTATGCTCATTTCTTTCCAATCACTACTACTTACACAACTACGTAGGTGGTGGACTTGATTTTTCGAGAGGTATTCAAGTTGCACTGTTTGCCTCAGAGCATAGTTAGTGATAGAGATAGCAGGTTTTTGAGTAATTCTAGCAAGAGTTATTCAAACTTTGTGAGACAAAACTCACTCCAAGCACCAGCTACCACCCATAGACAGATGGGCAGACTGAGATAGTCAACAAATGGGTGGAGGGATACTTGAGAAATTACAGTTCAGGGCAGCAGAAGGCATGGGTTAAGTGGTTATACCTTTGTGAGTATTGCTACAATACCACTAATCACATGAGCATTCAGATGACACCTTACCGAGTGTTGTATGGATATGATGCTCCGAGTTTTTTGGATTTATTGCTGAGTAACAACAAAGTACCTAGTGCTGGAGATCTATTACAGGAGAATCAAGACATTATGAGAGCACTTAGAGAGAAATTCAAAAGGCTCAAAATCAGCAAAAGCAATATGTTGATCAACGGAGAGTGAAGCGATCTTTCGAGATTGATGATTTGGCGTATTCGATGCTACAACCTTATAGGTAGTCCACCCTTCGTAAGAAGGGCGCTGAGAAACTCAAGCCACAATACTATGGACCATTTAGGGTTGTCAAACGTGTTAGTGAAGTGGCTTGTGAGTTAGATCTACCGGTGGACAGTAAGGTTCACAATGTGTTCCATGTGTCACGTCTTAAGAAGGCTTTGGGACAACAGGTGACTCCTACATATTTACCACCCCATGATGATGAGGGGAAGCTGATTTTGATACCTGAGGCCATTTTGGATTCCAGAGAGTCATCTTTGGAGGCGGGTTATCAGGGAATATCTGGTGAAGTGGAAAGATCTACCGGATGAGGATGCTATTTGGGAGCGTGACAGTATTCTACAACATCCAGCTTTGAGTTTGCTTGCAAACAAGCAAATTCGAGGAGGGCGGACTATGATGTCTCCACTCTAGTTAGTTCTCAGGAGCTTGTGAGTTAGTCTATATCTTGGACCCTTGTAGGCTAACAAGATCTAGTTAGAGGGTCAGTGGCTATTTTTGGTGAGTTGTCATTCTCACCCTGTTCAGCTTCAGTATGGGATTCAGCATGAGTATTCGGTGTTCAATGTTCGCTAGCTTTTGAGGGCACAAAAATATATGGAGTTTGAAGGGAGTTATGGATATTTAAATGATTTAAGTTAATTATTTAACTTAACGCTTTATTATAAAGTCAAATTGACTTTATAAATATTATATCACCTCAATATATCATAAAGTGATTTAAAATTAAATCACTTAAGTATAAAGTGCACTCAACTTGTGAAAAGCAATTATTTAATTGCTTGACTATTGAAAAGTTATTAAATACATTTTAATGTATTTTATTTGAAAGCCAAGTCGTGATTTCTTGAAAGTCATGCCTTTTGAGGATCTAAGGCATTTTTGACAAATCAAACTTATTTATGATTATTTGACTTTGCCATTGTTATTTCTCTGTGGTATTCTTTGAGACAAGGGTTTGAGCATTTCTGCCATTGGAGAACGAGATTCTCTTCAGTGTTGAGCATTTTTGAGACTGTGAGAGACCAGTCGAATTAGTGCATCTGTGAGGGCCTCATTAAGAGGTTCTATTAAGCTTTATCAGAGTTTCATGTTGAGTTTTACCAGTTTACAATAAGGAAGAGGGGTTCTACACCAGAGACGTCTTCTTCAGCCATTCTGTAGCTTCCAGCGTTTGCTCTTCAGCTTCTTACTTGGGCTGTACCATTTACCTTGGGAAATGTGTCATCTTGAGGCTAGGCGTGTGAAGTAGCTTGCAAAAATTCCTTTCTTTTGGCTTCTGATAGTGTTCCAGTCTTGGTGTCTACCCTTCTCAGCTGTTTGTATCCAGTTTCTGTTGGGGAGAAGTTAGATCTTTTGGCCAGGCGTCCCATTTTTTCAGTTTTCACCATTTTTGGCTGGCAAGCTTGGATATTTTCTTATATAAATAATCTGGAGACTATCGGGTATGACTATCATATGAAATCTCTTTGATATGATTATTTAATACTATCTGCATTTAAATTTGGTCAATATTAGCTCAGTTTATGGTTTTATGAGCTTTTATATGACGCGCCCCTTCTATTTCTCTCTAGAAACTTTCTTAAAAACTAGAAAAACACACAAAGATAATCAAAACAACAGGGGTTTGAACAGGAGCCAGTTCGGCTCATCACAAATTTTCATGGGTTTCTTTCTTTAGCTGTAATTCAAAAATTTCTCTATGTGGTCACGTGATCATCTGGGCGCCTATTGTGATTTTCTTCTGCAATTTTTTTTTTCTCTATTAAGTCGTGATTAGTTTTGGCGTGCAAGGGTTTTTGAGTTCGTTTTGCCTTCTGGCATTGTGGTTTTTTCTCTTGCGTGCTACAAAAGGTGTTTCTGGGTGGAAAGAAAATCTGCATTTTGTGTCCATTTTTGGCTGCAACTTTTGAAACTCCTAGTCACGATTTTTGAGCATTCTTAGTCATGTTTTTTGAGGACTCTTCATCGTGTTTTTTGGGCACTTTTTTTGAAGTTGCGCAACTAGGGTTTCTTTCTAGAGGATGCGTGACTAGGGTTTCTCATCTTGGCATGATCTCTTTGCAACTTTTTTGCCCATGTTTCTGCATGCGGGGGTTTTTAATTTTTGTTTGGTTTCTGGTGTTAGATCTGTGCGCTTTTTTTTTTTTTTCTCTTTTGAAGGCGTATTTTACCTCTGTTTGGCCGCAATTTAGGGTTGTGTGATTGCGTTTAGTCTCACATTTTGAGCATGGGATTTCTAAGCTTGTTTTTGCAGCGTTTTTCGGAGGCGGCTAGGGTTTCTGATAAATCCTCAGTTTGGAGTCGAAATTTTTTTCTGATAGTAGATTATTTCTAGTTTTTTTTGTGAAAATTTTTGGGTTTGTCTTCTTTTTTTTGGGTGTCTTGAAATCCGTGCCTTGAAATTGCTTCAAATTTTTGTGCTTTGGAATTCATGTGTTTGGGTTTCGTGCATTTAGCCTCTCAGGGTGTGTTGTCTCAATTTTTGTGTCGTCTATCTACTTGTGTCATCTTCATTTTTTCTTGGCTCGAAAAAGCATAAAGCATGGCCTCTTTGACCAACATCATGTTGGACAACAATCAGAAGTTCAAGAGTCGCAATTACAACACATGGAAGCAGCATATGCTTATGATATTTGAGTATCGATGTCTTGACCAGATTGTTCTGGCCACCATAATACAACCTCTCACAGTTGATAAGGATCAGGGGAATTTTGATGAGCAGAATCGGGAAGCCATTATGCTCATTAAGTTATCAGTCAGTGATGACCAGTTACCTTAGGTTCCTTCAGGTAAACTAGCAAAGGAGATTTGGGATCTCTTGAAAAATCTTCATGAGACTTCCGTCAAGATTCGTGCGTTCTTTCTGAAGATCATGTTTTCCATCGTCATGGATGAGAATACACCTTTGCCGGCACACTTGACTAGGATCAAGGACATTCGAGATTAGCTCGAGATTATTGGTCGGAAAATGGAGGAAGAAGATATGGTGGTGATCACTCTGAAGATTCTACCACATCCGTATGAGCACTTTATTGAGACGCTCAACATTACAGTGACTAATGTTGACTTGACATTTCAAGATCTTTGCAATAAACTTCTACAGTAGAATCGTTGGAAACAACAGTTTGGTACTAGTGCCACTTCATCCTCTTCAGTGCAAGTATTCCCTGCAAAGACATTTCAGAAGAATAAGGGCAAGCCTTCGTCCTTTCAACAATACAATCAGGGGCAATCTTCAGATTCTTCATAGTTGAAGAATATTTAGTGCAATTATTGTCACAAGTTTGGCCACATGAAGAAGGATTGTCGGAAACGCCTAGCCTCTACACAAGGCAAACAAGGAGAGTCTAGACCACAAGCACATATGGCGGAGCACACTGAGCATAATGAGTCTGCCTTCTTTGCACTCATGGCAAAGATTCCTATAGATCCTGTAAAACTTTCTACTTGGTACATTGACTCTGGTACTCCACGCCATTTCATGCATCGCCGAGATTGGTTCATTCAATAGACGCCTTTCAGAGATTCAGTTATCTTTGGAGGTGGTGCAGAGTATATTGTTGTCGGCAAGGGCAACGTTTAGATTCAATCTGGTGGGAGAAATTTGACATTTCTCAATGTATACTTTCTACCTGGCATGGAGATGAACTTACTTTCTATAAGTCAGATTATGACTCACTCTCCTCAGTTGGACATAGTCTTCAATATGCATACATGCAATATTGTTGACAAAGAGACACGAAATACCATCATTTAGGGACTTGAGGATCATGGTCTTTATAGACTTGTTGATTCTGGTGATTCTCAAGAGCACGTTATGGCAGCTAGGAGCACTTCTATTAGTAGTCTCTGGCATCAGCGTTATGGGCACCTGAACATGAACTATCTCTCTCAGTTATCATGAGATGATCTCATTGGTGGTCTACCTGCAATTCAGACTCAAACTCATGGATTTTGTGAGACTTGTTAGGAAGGAAAGCAACATCAGACTCCTTTCTCTAATGGCAACTCATGCGGGCTTCAAGGGTTTTACAGTTAGTCCACGCTGATGTATGTGGTCCAATGTGCTCGCCGTTTGTCACTGGATCCAGGTATTTTTTGCTTTTTGTTGATGATTTCAGTAGAAAGATGTGGGTGTATTTTTTGAAGCTTAAATAAGAGGTGTTTAGCATATTTCAATAGTTTAAGGCCTTGGTGGAAAAAGAGTTTGGTTCTTCTATTATTACTCTCAGGTCTGACAATGGAGGGGAATTTTGTTCCAAAGATTTCTCCACATTTTGTGTTGCACATGGCATAAAGCGCCAATTCACAACACCTTAAACCCCTCAACAAAATGGTGTAGTCGAGTGTCACAATCGCACCATTACAAAAATGGCACGTTCTATGTTGGAACATAGACATGTTCCTAAGAAGTTTTGGGCTGAAGTAGTGTGTACTGCTGTTTATCTTCTGAATAGATCTCCTACTCATGCTGTGAAGATGACTCCTAAAGAAGCTTGGTTTGGACGTAAGCCAGACATTAGTCACCTGAAGGTTTTTGGCTCCACAGCTCATATTTCGATTCTTGATGCTCAGTGCACTATGTTGGATTCCAAGAGTTAGAAACTCATGTTTACAGGTTATAGTGAGAACCATAAGGCATATAGACTGATAGATGCAGACATTGATTGTCTAATCTTCAGTCATGATGTCATGGTTGATGAGAATGGTGGGCTCTTCTATCAGTCTTCTCCTGTTTGTTCTGAGGATCATCCTTTGAAAGATTTTGATTTGAGTGTTTATATTCCACTTGGTCCACTTTATGGGAGGGATTCCGCAGAGGTGCAGGTACCTCAATAGCCGCTTCCACCACCAATCCCTATTTAGCTCGATCTGGATTTTCTTTTAGATATGTTAGTTCTAGCTGATTTGGTAGAGGTTGTTCCTCCTAATTCCGATATTGGTTCATCTACTCTACGGCCTAAATGGTGGGCTTCGATGATTGGTGCTCTTCATGATGATGAGTTACTAGGGGGTCGATCTACTCGGAATAAGAGTAAACAATAGAATACAGTGAATTTTGCTCTTATGGCTAACCTTAAAACATTTCAGAGCCTCAGACATATACAGAGGCTAAAGGCTCACTTGAGTGGGAACAGGCTTGTTGACGTGGTTTTTGTGACCGCACCAAACAGCAGAACAAAAATAGTCTGAAGGCTAATCTGTTTGTTGGGTGAAAATTATGTAATCAACTTTCGACAGATTACACAACTTGGACTTCAGCCACAGCTATGTGAGATGTGAATCTCTCCTCTCGGAAAGGGGAGGCGCCCTTCTTACTGCTAAGAGAAACAATAGTAAATCACAAAAGTAATTACACAATGTAGACGAAAGTCACGGAGTGGGGGGGGTGTGTTACATTCATACTTCTCTCTTTTTTCAGAGAAGATGTTTACAATGTTTCACGTGTTGGAAGTTCGAATTCTTGATAACTAAAAACTAACAACCAGCAGTAATACCAATATCTCTATCTCGTCAAAGCGAAGCGTAGAGATACCAGAAGTAATTAACAACAAACAAAAGAAAATAAAATGGGAAAGCTCACGAAGGCACAAAGTCGTTCCATAGCTTTATCAGGGTTGGATCTGCATAAACGTACCGTTTGCTACGTTAGAAGCACAAAGTCTTCTTAGACGCAACAATTCTTCGAACAGCATGAACGATTACAAGCACAAAGTCTTGTAGATCATCCAACCAAAATGTCAACGAGCACGAACGATTACAAGCACAAAGTCTTGTAGATCTTTCGACAAAGTATCCAAGAGAATGAATAATTATAAGCACAAAGTCTCATAGATTATCCAACAAGAACATGCATGAGCATGAATGATTATAAGCGCAAAGTCTTATAGATCACTCAACCAATGATAAACAAAATAACAATGCAATCTAAATAATAGATGTAACACAAAGTTTACATCAACCACTTAGAGTCTTTCAGATTCCTCGAACTAATCACTACCAAATCGAATCAACTTACAAAAGTATCGAATCCAACACAAAGTTTGGCTTGCAATCCTTTCCTTTATTGATTGAATCTCATTCACAAAATATGAACGCAAAGTTTCACAAGTTTGCTTACAAAAGGGCAGCACTTCGTTGCAAAAGGCTAAAAGATAATATTACAATGAAAATCCCTCATATTATATAGAAAGAGGGATGAGCAAAAGAAGGAAAGAGATTGAGAAAATCAGGGAAAGTTAGGTGAGCAATTTTAGGAGATCTCACCTAACTTTGACCAAAGTCAAAGTGTAATTTGTTTTCAAAATATTACATCTTTGATCTTGGTGTAATTACAATTTACAAAATGACATTCGAAAATGTCGAGAAATATTTACAAGATGCATAATGGGATGCACCGGAAATGTCTAACACTGGAGAACAGGAAGCTTCTTCATGTTTCTTTGCTTGGGCGCGGAGTCTTCATACTTCTTCCTGGTCTCCTGCATGAACTTTTTATTTGGAAGAACCAAGATCAAAGGACATCACCTTCGGGATCACTTGACGAGATCTGGAGAGAAACTGCAAGGATGGTGAATCAACATGCGTTAGCAGAAAAAGCAGCATTGGGAAGCGTGAAATGAGCAACTAGGCACGAAAAATGATGTAGGAGCGAAGAAATGGGGTTCGGAATGGAAACAGAGCAAGTTTGAAGAGACTAAGATAAAAACTGCTAAAAATGCAAAGGTGCTAAAATTCAGCACCATTGCACAAAAAATGACTAACTCTGGAAGAAAAGTGCAAAGGTGCTAAAATTCAGCTCCATTGCACAAAAAATGACTAAGTCTGAAAAAAGATTGTGAAAAGTGTAAGGGCGCCAAAATTCAGCGCCCTTACATTTTTGGAGATTTCAGTCTTTGATGCAGGGGCGCTAAATTTTAGCGCCCTTGCACTTTTCAGAGTTAGAATTTATTCTGGCATTTTCAACATGTCATGGCGCTAAATTTTAGCGCTTCAGCATCTTGAGCACATTTTGGAAAACGGATGTAATGGTGAATGAAAACGGCGCTCGGGGTTTGCAAAGTGTTTGTATGCATAGAGTTGCAATCGAAATTGGAGAATAAAGAGAAAGCAAGGGTAACAAATTACAAAGATGAAACGCGAAAAATTGATCAACTCTAGCATGAAGTCAAGAAGAACTAAAACACGCGAAAACCTAACTCAAGCAATAAAAGAAAAGTGGCACGATTGACGAAAAACGCGAAATTGTGAAGAAACGTGCCAGAGGAATGAAAAAAGTTTAAGTGTTGAGAAAAAATGTAATGGCGCTAAAATTTAGCGCTCTTGCATTTTTTAGAATTTTCACTTCATGCAGGGGCGCTAAATTTTAGCGCCCTTACATTTCCAGACTTAGCCAAATTTTGGATTTTCCCTGCAGGGGCGCACTTTTTCAGTGCTACTGCATCTTCCGTAATTTGCAAAGTATTAACAGTGAAATGTCGCGAAAGATCTCGTTTCGAAGGTCTTTGCGAGGAGAACAAGGTGGAATGCTCGAATTGACTATTCGAGACTTGGGAACGCACTTCGAGGTGACTCGAAAATCACCCCGTTGTGCGTACTTGAACTTCACGAATCCTAGGAAACGGACAAGTTTCGTAGGGGGGTTATCCGTGGAACGAGCGCTGCTAGATTCCGCGATAACAGCTGGCTCCTGCTGGGGATCTTCCTTCGGTTGTTCTTTAGAAAAGAACGAAGGGAGAAGAAATCCAGAATTCAAGTGCCTTTGTCCATCCATTGGGCTTGGAGTCAGGCGACGACGACGACAAAAACAAAACACAAAGACTCGAAAGGACTTAAAAAATAAAAAGTATTTACATACCAACGCCGACTCCTTTACTGCGTAAAGTGCTTGAGATGTTGCCCACTGTGAGGAAGGGCAAATGGCGTTCCATCTCCGTATGCTAACAAGAAACTATTTTCACCATGCAACTGATGTATTTGGAAAGGTCCAGTCCATAGCGAATCAAATTTCCCGTGCATACCTTTTGGCTCTCTCCTTTTGTCCCATAGGAGGACGAGGTCACCAACTTGAAATTCTCGAGACTTGGCCTTCTTGTCGAACAACTTCTTCACTTGATCCTGGTGTTCCGCAATGCGGTCAGCCACCTGAACTCGATTCTCTTCCAATTCGGAGAGATACATGATGCGCTTGTCGACAGAATTGTCAAACGTCTCATCCTCAATGGCCTTAGCCAACTTGAGGGCTGGTAGTTCCAAAGTTATAGGAATCTCGGCATTCAAACCATACAAAAGCTGAAAAGGAGACATGCCGATTGCTCGCTTCGGAGTTATTCTGTCTGCCCACAAAGCGTCAAACAAAGCCTTGTGCCACAAACGTTGATTCTCGTCCACCAGCTTGCGGATTATAGTTACCAGATTCTTGTTACTAGATTCCGCTTGACCATTACCCTGCGGATAATAGTCGGAAGAATGTGACAAAGTGATACCATGCTCGAAACAAAACTCCGTGATCTCATTTGACGAGAAAGCAGAAGCGTTGTCTGCAACAATCTTGTTCGGCACACCGAACCTGGAAATAATATTCTCTTTTAAGAAATTGCACACTACTTCTGAAGTAGCACGCTTGGTAGGTATTGCTTCCACCCATTTGGTGAAATAGTCTGTAGCCGTCAAAACATAGACGTGTCCAGCACTTGACGATGGATTCACTGCACCTATGAAATCAATGCCCCATTGTTGGAAAGGTTCATCAATCACGACAGGTTTTAACGGCAAAGATGCCAATTTTGGACGGCCAACAAACTGTTGGCACAATTCACACTTACGCACCCAAGAGTACGTGTCCTGAAAGAGTGTAGGCCAGTAATACTTTGCTCTCAGGATTTTGTGAGCGGTTACTGGCGCTGAGAAATGCCCACCACATGCCAAATCATGGTAAGATTTCAGCAACTTTTGCTGTTGCTCTTTATCAACACACCTGAGAAATGTTCCATCCATTGCAATCGCAATGGCACATGCCTCAATGCCTCAATGCCTCAAGACGCTGGATCACCTTACTCTGATAGATAGAAGCGTCGCCCCAAGCATGATCCACTGCATCCATCCGTGTCAAAATACTAAAGGCCTGCTGAAAAGCAAAAGCAAGGTCCTCCATAAACTTCTCCGTCTCAACACGAACTCCTGTGACCCATTTGTCTGCTTCCTGTGCCATCTTTCCTAACTCCATTAAGCCATTGATTGACTCTCTAAGTAACTCTGTTGGAGGCTCTATCACTGGAATATCTTGCCCTCGAGAACGAGACAACTGCTGTACATATCCAATTAAGGCCTTGTGTTCTCTTTTCAAATTCTTATACTTCCCTTCTTTCTTGAATAATCTATCTTTGAGGGCAAGGAAGGAGTTATCACACTCTACAATTTGCGCACCAGTAGGGCGTCCCAAATCCAAAGTTGTGACCACATAATTCTTTGGGAATGCTTCATTTTGGTCACACTCAACTCGTGGCACAGCTACATGAAGGGTACAGGAACCATCCTCTTCAGTGGAGATATTCGAAAATTTCCTTGCTTTCTTCTTCTGTGGAGGTGCACTGATCCGGTTCAGAAATTCTTCCATCTCAACTGCTGGATCAATCTCCTCACTGGGGCTTCTTCTCATTCTGTCCTTAAGCCAATCGGGCACATCATACTGTATATCAAAAGGCTGCTGCTCCTGTGCCTCTATTTCTCTAACCTGCTCAACCTCTACATCATTCTGGCGAGGTTCATCATCCTCAAGTGGCTGAGTGTCACCTGACACAATATCATCATCATCATTCATGGACGCCTCTAATTCCTGCTTAAACTGAGGGTCAGTAATAGTCCCATCATCATCCTGCTGATCAATCCTAACAGGTGCGTTGACGCTCTGGCCAACTGACTCTCTCCGTGGAGGCTGAATATCATCCTGTACTACTTGCACCTGATTCAGTGCATTCCTCTGATCAGCAAACAAAGAGACCTCCTGTATACTTGGAGAACGTGTCTCCAATGGTGATGCAACTGTGACTCGTGGAGGCTCTGGCTGAGTAGGCTCCTATCGTACTATCTCCTTTCTGGACTCTGGACCTCTTGTAATCTGTTTCCTTCTGCCAGTAGTGGGTGTCTTGTGATCTCCCATCAAATTATAAGTCAAAGCAATTGACCTACCCTTCAACCTGTTTACTCGCCGATCAACCCATGCTCTGGTGAATGTCAGGACCGGGATAGATAGCGTGTCCAAATCAGCAATCTCAGGCTATGATCAATTTGGCGGTGGAAGTGGAGTATCTCTAACAGCTGCATAGTCTGGATGGACAACGTCCATATCCTCGTTCACCTGGTCTGGAACCGGCACAACTTCACACTCCCTGATCAGAGTAATAGGTAACCGAGAAAACATCCTTTTCCTTACTTCAATCACATCAACTGCATCAACCCAATAATCCTCTATGGTGGCATTATGTTTAAAATCCTCTGACAGTACCCAATTGATGTTATGATGTGGATCATAGTGCTGTCGGCTAGTGTGGTATGAGAAATGATAAAACTAAAGTTCACTTTCAGCCTCCCTAGCTGCCTGTATTGAAGGACACACATCATCTGAGTTGCCCATGACAATAGGGAATTCTACCCCTCCCTTCTTTTTCTTTTGAATTTTATCAAAGGCAATCAATTGCCTAGATATCTCTAGCATTAAAACTCTATCTGTTGGGTACTTAGGCAGCCTATATGGATACGATGAAAAACCTTGCAGCCTAATGTAAGAAAATTATGGAAACTGTATGAACCAACACCCATACCTTTCAATTAGCTCCTGGGCATCCCTCGAGATTCTATGATGCAACCGCTCCTGAAGCAATCTCGTAATGTACATGGTGAAGGATCGTTGACACGCTTGAAGTGAGTTGTGCTCACCAGGTGTAACTGCGGACAAGCATCATATATCTTAAACTGGTGAGAGCCACAACCGAAGGACTAAAAGCAAGGTTGCAGCCATTCTTTTCTGAGATGAGGACGTTTTCCCAGCTGGATTTTGAAAACATCTCCACGTTTTCAACAATCATTTAGAGCACGCAAGATTCTATCGAGACTTGGGGAAAGTCTTGTGAAAAGCATGAGCAAATGGTGGCCATCTTGGAGTATCAGCTGAATCTTACTCCATCAATTTATGAGGAGGAGGTCAACGCAGCACTGGCACGATTCATAGCGTACGCGGTCAGAGAGAAGAGCAAAGGAATCCGGGTCATGGACGAGAATCTTCTAGAAGGTTAGTGGGCATTAATTGCTCATGGTGGTCAAGGAGGAATCTGCTATTTTTGGGAGCATTTATTACACCACTCCTCCACCTTCTGGCGGTTTTTAGGGCAAAACTCGTCGAGGGATGAGGTGGCTCAATCTGAGCCCTCCGTTGTAATTTGATTTGGACCGTCGGTTGAGACTGGCCAACTATATAAGGGGGAGTCCCCTTCATTTGTACTCTAGTAGTAATAGTTACAGAGAATAGTCAGCATAGTGGATTTGAAGCAGAATAGAGAGTAGATATTTTTGAGTTAGAGTAGTTTTCATTTGCATTGTTGAAGAAGAAGGGGAATTCTCCCTTTGAGAATTTTGTAAGAGATTGTCACAAAAACTATTCATAATAAAGCATTTCATTGATGGTGGATTCAAACTTTGTTTTGAGTAGTTCGTGAGGTTTCTTCTTCCTTTGACTTCAACTAGGACTTAGTTTCATGCTAATAGTTAAATATGGATGCTTATGCTTGATGTAAGTGAGCTTCTTTTATCCATACCACTAACATTCTTACTGATGGTAAGCTTGTCTTGCGTGGTCAACTAGACATTTTGTACTCAACTTCGATCAAGGTTCATATGTAGTTATGCATCGTTGTGATGGTAGTTGCATTATTGAATCGTGATTTGAACACCTTTCATATCCTTTGAAGATTGCACTTACTTTGTTGAAGCTGTCCGACGGGAGGCTAGACAATGTTTGTTGAAGTTCATTGAAATCGAGCGTAACACCCTTTGCATTCAGATTAGAATTTGGAATTTAGAAATCTCTGCAGCCATTCAAATTCTGCATAATCTTGGTTAGTTTTAGAAACTGGCACTCTAAAAGCCAAATCATTCGCACAAAAACCCCCTTTTAAACGCATACATTGGTTGTTACTACACGCATCCTGAACAACTACGTAAGTCCCCTCGTAAGAACACAGCAAATACACATCAACCAAACTGGGTCTATTCGCATTAAAGGAACCTTGGGGTTGAAAGCGTGATCTCACCCGCAATCTTAGCATGTTGAATACTTTGTTCAAGAGAGAATAGGGTACCCGTTGGGAAACTTTGTTCTGTGTTGGTGCGGTCACAAAAACCACGTCAACAGAAACTGGCGCTAGAAGGAGGGATTTTCGAGGATTCTTGTAGTTAACAATCACATTCAAGTAAGAAGGGATTTTATCAAAAAAGAAATTCATTAAAGAAGAAATTATCATGAGTCAAGATGGTGCTACCGCATAAGGGTTTATTTCCAGTGTTGCAACCGAATTTGGGATTTAACGACGACCAAGAAGACATCCTTTCAGGGTTGAACAATCTCGCGTGGAGGACGAAGGAGAGTTACGCTCAGTATATGCAGGCTTCTGCTGTGTTGCAAGAAGAAGAAGAGAAGGCTATTGAAATTCAAGTTGCAATTGAAAGGGATTTGCTAAACCAAAGACAACCACTCGCTCCTCTCCCTCGCCGGCAGTAATCAGCCACATCCTGGATCGTATTAGCTCGTTCTCTCCAGATAAGTTGAAAAGAATTTTGAGGTCCGCATCTAGTTCATCTAAAGATATTGTGGAGTTAGAACTACCTACTCGAGCAAGGAAGAAGAAAGAAGTTCATTCAAGAGAAGAAGTTTGTACAAGTGAAGAAGTTTGTTCAAGTGAAGGAGAAACAAGTGGAATTTAACTTTCAAATTTGTTCAAGACTCCACCAAGTGTTTCGAGATTTGCTCAACCAAAGACTGTCCAAGTTTCTACCCCAGTGTTCGTTCAGCGATCAGTTCAACAGCCACAAGCAACCCCAGTAATTGTATATCAAAGGAGGCAGCCAAATCAAGCAATGGCTCAACCAGGAGGTCAACAAGGAGGCCAACCCGCTCCAAATGGAGCTACTTGGCTAGTTACTAATCCATCCCCTCTTGAGTTTGCAGATTACCATGACATGCCGAAGAATCCAGAGCACTTCTGCACTAAGTATCAAGTTAATGATCCAAATCGTTCTGCTGAAGATCACATTAAGATGTTCGAGGATAATCTGCGAAATAGACAAATTGCATATGCAGACGTAGCTTGCAGACTATTCCCATATTCTTTGGGAGAAGAAGCACATTTTTGGTTTATACATTTGCCAGTTGGGTCCATAAGAACATGGGAACAAATGAAGGAAGCTTTCATTGGAAAATTTGGCATTCCCATTACTCCAGTAGAGCTTTTTCGCCAATTCACTGAAGTAAGAAGACAAGATAAAGAACCCATTCATGCTTTTAACAACAAATTTCAGAAAGCTCTCACAAGGCTACGAACTCCTTACATTGTTCCTGATGCGAGGGAAAATTACTATGCAGCCTTGGACCCATTGACCGCAATGTTCGTGAGGCAAGCTCATCCCACTCCAGTAGATATGAATCAAGCATACGCGAAAGTGGTGGAAGTAAGTCAAAATATGGGATAGAACATAACTGGGCCTTCTTTGTACATAGGCTTGACGACTACAAATAATCAGATGCAAACTCTTGGGTCGGCTTGGAATCCGCAAACTCTAGCATTGAATCCTATTCCGCAACCATCTTATCAGATGCAAGCACCATCCAACCAGCTAGTTCTCCATCCTGGGGTACCTTTATCCCAAACTCAAGCTACGCAGCCCATCTATCTTCAGAATACGGTGCCACAAGTGAGGACTCAAGAAGAGAAAGATGAAATGAAGGAGTTAGTTGAACAAATGAAAAGGCTGTCATCTGAGATCACTTACCTCAGAAATCAAAACAATCAAATGCAATCTATGCTGAGAAACTATCAGGCACATCCTGGTGCCAATCGAGGATATCAAAACAATCCTCCACATCATCAAGATGCCCATCAAGGACATGGCCAAGATAATAGTCATGGGTATCGTAACAACAATCAGGGATATCATAAGAGGTCTTGGAACACAGGACCCAGTAATGGACGTGTTCCATCACCATTGGATAACCCACCACCTCTAGAGAACCGTCCCACGGATAGAGTTTTCTTGGCCGAAGCCACTATGTCGGGATGGTGTAGATTACACAATACCAATCAGCATTCCGAATTACAATGTCATGAATTTCAAGTTGCTGCTGATATTTTTAAGAGAGAAGTAAAGAGCACGGAGGGTACTGAGAATCCTCCAACTACAGGATATGAAATTGTCCCAGTCCAAAGATATGATCAGGCTTTAATTCTAGAAGAAGTCAATGTCCCATCCGAGCACCAAAGTTACTGGCCGCCATCTATCAACCATAGATTCCCACCAGCTTTAGCAAATGGTCCCGTGGGGACGCCAGATAATCAAGCTGAAAAAGCACAGGTTTATTCGGAGGCCCAAGTATATTCAGAAGCTCAAGATGGTTATTTAGAGGAGCCTCATGATCAAGGCAACTACGTTTTCCCACCTCTCAATAATAGTGTTTTGGTAGAAGGGAGAAGAGAGGTGCAAGCTTTTCAGACTTCCGGAGGAGCAACGCCTAAATTTTATTAGAGGAGCTACCATCAGAAAGAACCTTTGACATCCTCAATCCCTCCGAACAATTTTGCAACTCCGCCTAATCCCAATGCAAGCAACAATCCCAGTTTACCGAGGGACTCTCCAGAATATAGACCACAGAATATGATGCAAAATAGAAATGGACAACAGAACGTCCAACAGCCTATCCACATGACGCAACGTCCACAAAAGGACAACATCCCAAGGGATGATATGAAAAGGTTAAGTTCCTATGTATTGGATGAAGTAAAGAAGATAAAGGTGAGTCTCCCTCTATATGAGTTGATGAAGATTTCAAAAGTTAGGGATACGATATTGGGAAGTTTATATGAGACACCCGTTGTGAAGAACCCTTCTCAAGAAGCACCTAGTACATCTAGGAACTCTACAATCAACACACAGTCACGTCCCGTACATAGTGCAAATATGGTAGAAGAAGTGCCTTACGCGCCTTTCAACACATGGGAAGCACCACAACAGTCTCAAGGATTTGTAGGAATGGTACAAGGATCTTCAAGCGAGCCTGAGAAGCCAAAGAATGAAGATAAGAAGAAAGTGCGGTTCGACCTACCCACTGAACACAAACAAGAGCAAGCACAAAATCAGAAGGTCACCCAAGGAAGCCTAACTACGTTAAACAGAAGGGTTGAAAAGAAAGACACTCCCATTGAGGAAAAGAAGAAACCAGTGGTATTTTATCAGGGGAAAGATGAACCAGCCCCTTTCCTCGTGTCAATTAGAATTTTCGGGAAATTATTACACAACTGCTTGATAGATTCCGGTGCCTCGAGTAATGTCATGCCATTAAGGGTATGTCAGAGATTGGGTATAGTCCCACTTCAAACCACAAAGAAGGTGAACCAGCTGGACAAGACTGAAGTACCAGTTGTTGGGGAGCTGAATAATATTCATATGCAGTTATCAGCTGATCCCCGAATTCAGAGCTGTATTGATATATCGGTAGTTGATATACCGGATGGGTACGACATGTTACTGAGTAGAGACTGGGCTAGAAAATTGAATGGGTATATTGCAACGGATTTTTCCCATATGTGGCTCCCATGGAAGGGAGTCCCGAATCAAATCAAGATCGAAAGTACACCGAGGCTTAAGTTGATGATCACTGAGTACGGTGAAGGTAATGAAATAATGTTTGTAGAAACCGATTTAGGCTCGTATAGGCCCGTCAAGCAAGAGGTGTTAATGCTGCAAAGCTCAAATGAAGCAAAGATTCTAGAAGATGCCAATGCTTCCACGGAGGTGTTGATCGAAAGTGATGCAAGTGACGGTGAAAGTGGAGGAACGTTTGAAAATTTTAGAGATTTTGTCCTGAATAGTGTAAAACAAGAAACAGAGTTGGGTAAGGATGCCTCCATCAAGAATTTGCTACTTCCAAATTGGTGTAGAATACATGAGGCATTCCACTCCGAGATCACATGCGCCATGTGTAAGGTGGCCCTGGAACAGGTTGAAAAGCTTGTCTCACAAGCCTCAATGCAGAAAGAAGGTCAAGAGACAGGTGGAGGAAACAATGTTTTAATAGAAGAACTTGTAAAGGATGATAAAATTCAGTCAGAAATCGAAGAAAAGGTTCCAGAGGTATGCAATCAAGAAGACACACATGTTCAGTCTCCCAGCCCCCTCACGGAGAATCAAGCGTGGACTTTGAGGTTTGACAGATCGAAGTCGAAGAAGGGCAGTGGAGCTGGGTTTGAACTTGTCAGCCCAACCGGAGAGGCATACTTGGGTGTATATAGGCTTCAATTTGCATGCACTAATAATGTCACCGAATATGAATCTTTAATTCATGGGTTGCTCCTTGCCATTCAAAAGGGAGCCAAGGTTGTACATGCCTTCGGGGATTCTGATATTGTGGTCCGCCAGGTGAGGAAACAGTATGCTTGTCATGACAAGAGATTGGGCCGTTACCGGAACAGAGTATGGGATTTGATAGAAAGCTTCAATGCATTTAATATAAAGCAAGTGTATAGGTGCAAGAATC
This sequence comes from Sequoia sempervirens, assembly GCA_007258455.2. Classification (NCBI taxonomy): domain Eukaryota; kingdom Viridiplantae; phylum Streptophyta; class Pinopsida; order Cupressales; family Cupressaceae; genus Sequoia; species Sequoia sempervirens. The sequence continues at coordinate 26,433 of VDFB02047695.1, read as the reverse complement.
CGGTTGCAAATTCGCTTGCGCAAGCTACTAGTTCTCTTGAACCTTTGGCTATGCAAGGGTTGAAAAAGTTTACAGTAGAATTGGTTTCAACCAGTGTTCCACGGCCTGGGGGGAACGGGGGGACGGAAACGCGTTTGAGCGGGGACAAAGGGCCTAAGTTTGGGGGCGGCGAAGCGGGGAAAGCGGCGGGGGTGGTGGGTGTCGCAATATGGGGAGTCGAGGCCGGAGCCCCGCCTAAGCAAATTAAGACCTCCAAAACCACACAAACCTTCATGGTGTACATCATTTTGCATTAACAATAAAACCCAAATTAAGACCATCAAAGCCACACAAACCTTCATGGAACACATCTCCCAGTCTCCCAGGAAACTCCTGGGCATCTCCCAGTCTCCTAAGAAACTCCTGGGTGTCTCCCAAGGAGACTTGGAGACTTGGAGACGTCTCCTAAGGAAACTTGGAGACGTTTCCCCGTCTCCCCGTCTCCTTGGGAGACGCAGAAACGTTTCCCCGTCTCCGGCGGAGCACCGGCGGCGGTGGCGGGACGGCGGGAGACGCCAAGTACTCGTCCCCCCGTCCCCGAAACGTCCCCGAAACGGAAACGCGCCATTTTTGGGGGGAAACGCGTCCCCGTGGAACACTGGTTTCAACGCCAGCCATTCTCGACAACATAAAGAATTTCCAAGTGTTCGATGATGACAAACAGATTTTAGATTTTCTCACGAGCTCAGGTGTGTTTGAATGTAATGTCCCCTTCTCAAACCTGATCGTTCATGTGACCGTTGGCCTTTTTTCGGAAACCCGAAGGCTAGTCGGAAGGTAAAATTAGGGTTTCCTATTTTTGAGGAGGTCATTGCTCAGAGATGGTGGATTCAATGTCAGTTCCTTCTGGGTTTTCAGAGGGCTTCGCATGGTATGTTCATCTCGGCATTCAGAGCACTTTTTGGAATTTACTATTTTTAGTAAATTCTATTTTTGGCAGCTTTCCAGATGAGTTCAGCTCGGTTGACTTCCTGCTTCAGTTTGGTCAGATGTTTGGCTCAGTATTGGCTTCAGGGCACCTCCGGAGGGATAAGCTAAGTCATTTAATTAAAAAGTCACGTTTAAATATTATATTTTAACGTTGACCATGGGCCTAGATTAATGACTTAAAGATGTTTTAAAAAGGGGGTCTTTGAGGGTGGCGCCCTCATTAAAAGAATATTTTAATTATTGCAAAGTCAAAGCAAGGATATGAAGGGCGAAATTATCAAAGCATGATATTTATTTAAAATATCAAATCTTAAGCCATAAAGGAGAAGTACGCCATCTTGAGGAGATTAGGGTTTCTGACCTAAAAGTGGATTTTAGGGTTTTGAGAAGTCAACTGAAGATTTATAAAAAGGAGTCTTGAGCATCATTTGGGGATCTTTGGACGACTATACTGTTATGCTGTCGGATTGGCTCTGGGACTGCTTCGAGGAATGAAGGCCTTCTAGCTTGGCATCACTTCGTGTTTGGAAGACAACATCTAGTGGTGAATCATTGTACTCAAGGCCGTACCTTTTCAGCCTTCTTGGGATTCGTGCATTAAACATTCGTTGCATATTGAGTCTGGGTTAAGTTGTCAGGGTGGGCGCCATCATCATATTAGTCTTATGCATCTTAGTTTGGGCAATTTGAGTGAGTTATAAGGGAGATATGAGCATTTGAATCAATTCAAAGGCTGCTGGTTTTAATTACAAAATACAGATTTGAGGAAAACAGAAAAAACAGAATGTTAATTACAATCCATGTAATGATTTGATGTGGCTTCTTGAACTCAGCCAAGAGAGATATTATTGTATTGTAATGATTCATATTTCCAGCTCTAACATCTTGACAGGCGTATGATATTAAAATTGTAAACTGACCAGTAGTACTGGCAGTCATTCTTCAGCTTGTTAATTTGAATTTGTAATGCTCAATTTCATTTGAAGTTTGTAATAGATAGATCTCCGCCCTATGGTAGCTACTTTCCCATCTTGGGTCAGCAAGCACATTCTGGGTGTCGAGTAGTTTCATCTTTCAGCATTTCTTTCTAGCATTGCTTTTGTAATTCACTCCGTCATATGGTCGCCCCTCACTCCGCATTGGATTGGGTAGCACATACTTGACGTTGAGTTCTTTCCTACAATTAGAATAGAAGATCCTCTGACCAATGCTCGCCATCATCGGTGGCATTCTGGTTAGAGTTGCTTTCTTGCACGTTTTGGGTTTCTCCTCTAACCTTAACGGGTACACTGTTTGTAATCTGCAATTTGAAAAAGTAAAAAAATTTGGCTCGGAATATTTCATTGAAGCACAAATCATTGATGAAGAAGAAACTGAGGAAGCTGAGAACGACACAGAAGGAATTCTTAATCTGAAGACGAATGTCATTCCTAGAGGAATGGTGGAATTAGAAAGACTATTTGATCTTGATAAGCTGAGTAGAAACCAGAGCACCCAAGGCAACGATTGTGAAGCCGTCAATCTAGGAACAGAAGAACAAGTAAAGAATGTTTTTATTGGGAAAGTTTGCACACCAGAAGAAAGAAAAGGCATCCTGAAGCTGATGAAAGAATTTCTAGGTGTAATAGCTTGGGGATATGAAGATTTGAAAACGTATGATACATCATTGATTACGCACACGATTCCATTGAAACCAGGAAGTAAGCCATTTAGACAAAGACAGAGGCCAGTGAATCCATTGTTAGAACCATTGATTTACCAGGAGGTCAAGAAGCTTCTTTCAGCTAGGATCATCTTTCCAGTAAGGCACTCCACGTGGGTCGCCAATCTTGTTCCAATTAGAAAGAAGAACGGAGAGATAAGATTATGCGTAGACTTCCGCAATTTGAATAAAGCTTCTGAAAAGGATAATTATCCTTTGCTGTCACTGGACGAGGTGTTGCAAATAGTAAATGGATCACAGATGATGTCCTTCTTGGATGGATATTTGGGATACAACCAGGTGATGGTGGAACAAGAAGACAGATTAAAGACAGCATTCACCACAAAATGGGGAACCTTCGCATACAGAAGAATGCCTTTTGGCTTAATTAACGCAGGAGCCACTTTCCAGCGAGCTATGGATATCGCTTTTCGAGATTTGGTAGGGAAGTGCATAATTATATACATGGATGACTTGACGGTATTCTCAAAGAGAAGAGGAGACCATGTTGACGACTTAAGAAAGATATTTCAGAGGTGTAGAAGATTTGGTATCTCCTTGAATGCGAAGAAATGTTTGTTTGGTGTGACAGAAGGGAGATTATTGGGTCATGTCATCTCAGAGAAGGGTATCTCAATTGACCCTAAGCGTATTGAGGCTATCTCTAGGATCGGCTTGCTAGGAAGTCAAAAGGAATTAAGATCGTTCTTCGGCAAGATTAATTTTGTGAGAAAGTTCATAACTGGATTTGCTGAGATAGTAAGGCCGCTAAATGAAATGTTGAAGAAGAATGCTAAGGTTGAATGGACCCCACAGGCCAGAAAGGCTTTTGATGAGATTAAGCAAGCTATAGTGGATGCTCCTGTGTTGGTTAGTCCAGATTACACAAAGCCTTTTTATCTATATTCATTTGCTTCCGAGCATACATGTGCAGCAGTATTGACCCAAAGGACCGAAGAAAAGGATGAGCATCCAATTGCTTTTATGAGCTCACCCTTGAAGGAAGCAGAGTTAAGATATCCAAGCATTGAGAAGCAAGTGTATGCTTTGGTGAAAGCAGTCAAGAAATTTAGACACTACATCTTGAGAAGCAAGGTTCACGCAATTGTTTCGGATGCCACAGTAAAGACCTTGCTAATGCAGAATGAGTTAGGAGAAAGAAGAGGGAAGTGGGTCGCCACTTTGCAAGAATATGATATCGAAATACAGCCGATGAAGTTAGTCCGAGGACAAGCTTTGGCTCAGACGATTGCAATGGTCGGTCCAGAATTAGTTCAATAGATGTATATATTAGAAGAAGTGTCTCCTGGAGAATGGTACGACGACACCGTCTACTACTTGCTGAATCATAAATGCCCTCGCCATTTGAATCCAGTACAGCGGAGAACCTTGAGAATGAAGAGTCAGAAGTTTATGCTCCAGGGATCGGTGCTTTACAGGAGAAACTATAAAGGAATTTATTTAAGGTGTGTAGGGAAACAAGAAGCAAAGCAATTGATGGAGCATTTCCACGAAAAGTTTGGAACTGGACATGGAAGTAGTCTAGCTACGGCTCATCAGATTTTAAGGGCCGAATACTATTGGCCCACGCTCTTCAAAGACACATACGAGCATGTAAAGGCTTGTCACATTTTTCAAACAGCAGCAAATAGAGGAAAACATCCCGCTATGCCTTTGCAGCCAGTGATCGAGGTTAGGCCCTTTGCGAAATGGGGATTAGACTTTATTGGCATGATTAACCCACCTTCTTCAGGTCAACACAGATACATTTTGACAGCTACGGATTACTGCACCAAATGGACAGAGGCTCAGGCTTTGAGGCAGTGCACGACGGATGTGGTCATCAGATTCCTAGAGGAAAACATTGTCATGAGATTTGGATGCCCCCACGCCATAGTATGTGATAATGGTTTAGCTTTCTCATCGCTGAAGTTCTCAAATTGGGCGTTCGAGTATGGAATCACACTGAAATTTTTTTCCAACTACTACCCACAGGGGAATGGACTAGCAGAGTCCACGAATAAGAATTTGTTGAATGCTATCAAGAAACTGTTGAATAAGAATCCAAAAGATTAGCACACGCAGCTGAGGTTTGCTCTTTGGGCAGACAGGATAAGAACGAAGAGTTCCTTGGGGACATCTCCATATCATTTGGTCTATGGACAAGATCCGGTTTTTCCAGTTCAACTAAGGATACCAACTCTCCGGTTTATTCAAGAGTATCTCGAAGGAGAGGATCAAGTTCAAACAAGACTGTCACAATTGATGCACCTAGAGGAGAAAAGAGACGAAGCTCTCGAGAATCTGACAAAACACCAGGCGGTAGTAAAAAGATGGTTCGATAAACAAGCTAAGATCAAGTCGTTCAGGATTTCTGACTTGGTTTTATACTGGGACAAGGCCCACGAGAAGAAAGGGGATCATGACAAGTTCGACAAGTTGTGGTTGGGGCCATATCAAATTTCTGAAATCCTTGGAGATAATGCATTCAGATTGCGTACATTGACAGGGGAGGATGTCCCGTTGCCCGTCAACGGACAGTTCCTCAAGCATTATTTCCAACCCTAGGCTCTCTCTGAGAGCCCGCTTTGTAACATATTAGGTTAGATTTTCTTTTCTGTTGTTTTCCTGTTTCGTTTCGTTTTGGTTTTGGTTTGTTGCCCTTTTGGGTTTTTGGTTTGGCGTTTCCTTCCCTTGGGTTGTCCGCTCAAGTGGTTTTGGTCGGGAATGGGCATGGATTTTAGGGTTTCCCATTACGAAGGGGGTGATGATGGTTTTAACTTTCACGTGGTTTTTTTCGCTGGAACTTGTGCAATTTTTTTTGAAAAAGGACTAAGGTTATTTTCCTCTTGTCATCATCCAGTTCGGATTAAAACTCGTCTCGGGAGGTTAACCCGTTATTGTGTCTTAACACGAGTCTAAAGACCTTAAAAATCTTACCTATCTCCATTCTGAGTCATTTTGGTTTCTAGGGAGAGGTCTTAGCAAGTGAAAACTTTACGTCTTGCTTTAGCGCCACTACAGTTCTCAAACCCATTGGAGGCTTCATTGCCTGCCGGCCAATCAAGGAATTGACGGAGAAATCAAAAGAGAAAAGAAGAAAAGGAAAATGTGCTTGAAAGAAATATTTGAAACAAAAAAAATGAGAAATGAAAAATGAAAAACATATTGTGAAATATTGGTTTTGGGAACACGCGAGTAACTCCACCGGGGCTATGGACGCCCGGCCGGCAGTGGAGCAATATTCGTGAGAATTGTAGCGACAACCTCGTCGGGGCTATGGACGCCTGACTGGCAGCGAGGCAATGTCCAGGATGCTTTTGAAGTTAAGATATTTATATAACTTCCGACGGCCGATTCCGGAAGTCGAGATGGTTTAGAGATGGAACGATTGCACACACTCACAGGGTTTTGGATGAAAGTGTTCTGATCCAATATCGGATTTTTCTCCCCTTTTGAGTAAGTGTCTTTTCTGTATGATAGTGGAAGGAAGATTTAATCAAGGTTCAATTCTTAAAGTGTTTTTCAACATTTTCCCGTGGAGTTGCCAGATGTTGTGACCTTTTCACACATCGCCCCATTCAAAATGGGGACCCCTAAATTTTTGCTCCATTCTGGTCTTTTGGCTTTGGTTTTTGTCTTTCTCTCTCGTTCTGTTTCTTTTCCGCTATCTGCTTTCCGAGGGACGCTCCCGTTTGCGAGCTTGAATCGAAAATTTGGCCAAATCTAAAAATTAGGGTTTCACATCTTTAGGTCGTTTCGAGGTCAAATTGAGTTGGTTGGTCAGCTTTTGAGCCTAACAGTGCTATCACAATGCTTTCAGCAAGTACCCCCCTAAATTTTCACTGAGTTCTGCCAACTTTCTATTTTTAGTAAGTGTCAGTGTAGGGTAAATTTTCTTGGGATTTTCACAATCAGACAACTTCATTGCATTTTGGGCACTTCAAGTTCACTTCTGGCAAAATTTGAGCAAAAACGGATGACTTGCTATTTTTAGCAGTCCAGCTTCCAGAGCAGATTTCAGGGTCTACAGGTTATATTTTCTGATGCATGTCCGGAGATTCTTTCTGGGTTTTTCGAGACCTTCGCGGTGATATGACATGCAAAGCAGGATGACAACTTTCAGTGTTCAGCCTTTGGAGGCCGATATTAGGGTTTGCATGCAGACTTTTTCAACGCATGTCGGCATATTCGTTCTGGGTTTTCAAAGAACTTCGCAACGGCGTAACATGCAAATGGAACTGATCACTTTTTGGAAACTTGCTATTTTTAGCCAGTGCTTGCATGTTGGAGATTTTTTTGGGTTTTTCTGGGTTTTTCAAGATTTATCGGGCAGTGTGACATGCAAAATCATCCAGCAGCTGGATGGTCACTTTTTCGGCCACTTTCTATTGTTAGCAAGTACCACTTAGGCAGCAACTCGGCACTTCAGAACTGCAAACTGATCGTCATGCAACTAAAACGGGGTCAAACGGAGCTCATCTGAGCAACGTGCATAAAATTAGGGTTTCGAGTTGAAAGCTAAAAATGAGGAGTTAAACGACAAAGTGCCCTAAAACGGAAGTGTCCATTATGATCAACATCTTTCAGGGAGTCTGCTGGCAAAATTTGAAGGCAATCGGAGAACTTGCTATTTTTAGTAAGGTATCCTTGACACGGGCTATAAATAGAAAGTTGACCTCGGGCGTCAGCGCAGAAAGACAAGTTCACCAACGAGGATCACACTGTCCAAATTTCAACTCGAACGGAGATAGGAAAGTCTCAGAAACGAGCACTTACTATAAAGAGTAAGCCACCTCAGAAGCGGCTATAATTGGCAGGTCAGCACCAGATCTTAGCGGGTACAAGTCAAACATGTGATAAGGGATCTGTGGCACGAATTTCAAAGCTAACAGGGTTGCAGAAAATGAAGAATCAGATAATTGCTATTTTTAGTAGGCCAAGACAAAGAAATTAGGGTTTCCTAAAATCAAGGGCAGAACACGACAGTCAAGCCAAAAACAGCATCCAGTTACGATTACCATGTTTCAGGCATTCAACACATGAAATTTGGAGACTATTTGAGTAATTTCTATTTTTAGCAGGTAGCTAAAAATGGCAGGTGCTAACGGGAATCAGGTATCGATGGAACAAATCAGTTGAAGTTCATGAGCAGGGCGAAAATCAGGTTTTCCAAGGTCAGAATTCAGTCGATGGCGCAAAATTCAGAGAACTTTCTAAAAATAGAAAGTCAAGGCAAATTAGGGTTAATAGAGAAAAATCAACCCAAATTTGGCGAAAGGCACGAAATTCACTAAAATGGATAAAATTTGGAATCCAGCATTGAAATCTACCAGGAGAAGCTGAAAAAAGACGGAAAATTGACTAAGTCTGGAAAACTGGAAGTAGCTTGGGTCAAGGGCGCCCTTGGGCTTGAAATTTCATTAAGTGTCGAAAATGAAAGTTGCATGTGGTAAATGCGCCCCTGAGCATTGAAGCTTGGAAATTTGGCTAAGTCCTTAAACTGGAAGAAGAAGGGTTCAAATGCGCCTCACTTTAAAAGGGGATAATAAAAGGCTTCTAAGGTATTGAAATTGGATGTTGCACATGTCAAATGCGCCTAAGTGTGTAAAGGGTGTTGAAAGTAAAAAAATTCGAAGTGTCACAAATGAAAGTTCACTCTCTCATATGCGCCCTCAGCTTAAATTCCACCTGTGAAATACGCCTCAAGCTAGAAATTGACTAAGTTAAGAAATTAAAAGCTTCCCTATTCAAATGCGCCTTTGAGGTTCAAATACACTAAGGCAGGCAAATTGAAAACTCCAGATGCTATATGCGCCCCTCTTAAAACTGGAAGTACCATGACCAAAATGCACCCTTGGGAAGATACTGGAGATTCAAAATTTTTCTAAGTATTGAGATTGGACATTGCCCCCCTCATATGCGCCTAAATCAAAAAGGGAAGCCCATGGGTCATTTTGTGCCCCTCTTCAAAATGAAAGCTCCAGCTAGTATATGCGCCCAAGACCTTGAAAAATGTTTAGGCGTGGGAAATGAAAGAACACCATACCACATGCGCCTTAAGCCAAAATTAGAAGAAGGCCATGATAAATGCGCCCCTTGGTAAAATTGAAAGTTGCTAGTGTCAAATGCGCCTGGAAGGGAGTAGTGAAAATTGTCTAAGGCATGAATTGAAAGCTCAATATGGCAAATGCGCCCCAAGCTGAATGTTGCCCATGTAGAATGCGCCTATGATCTGGAGGCTTGACTGGTAATATGCACCTTGAGAGGGAGAGGATGATTGAAATTATCTAAGTGATGAAATTAAAAGTTCACCATGGGTTTTGCGCCTTGAAGCTTACACCTCCATTTGTGCCCACTTAAAACTAAAAACACCAAGATGTGTATGCGCCTAGGGTGTTGGATGAGAAATTGGGAGTATGCCATGTCAAATCCGCCTATGCTATGAACTGGAAGGACCCCAATGCGCCTAGACTTTGGAATAAGCTGGAAACTTGCTAAGGCGTAAAAGTAAAAGTAAAGACCCTCAGGTGCGCTTAGAAAGAAAGACATGTTTAAAACTAAGAGCTTCACATATTAAACACGCCCCTCTTCAAATTGAAAGCTTTATATGTGATATGCGCCCTTGAAGTCAGAGGCTCAAGGTTTGACTAAAAAGCACGAACTTGATGCTCTATGAGTTATTTGCGCCTTAGGGAGAAGAAGACTTGGAAATTTGCCTAAATGACGAAATTAAAAGTATCATGATCTAAATGCTCCACTCTTGGAAGGAAGAGGTTTAATTTTTGGACTTTGAAGGCGTTTTGATTTTTATTAAATCAAAAGCACATATTTGCGCCTTGAGTTTGAAAGGGGAATAATTAAACTTTCCTAAGGCAAGTATTAAAAGTGAAGTCAAATGATGGATTTAATAATTTTCCTCTCAGCGTGATTAAAGGAGGATTCTCTATGGCATTTGGAAGAAATTAAAATTTCTCTTGGCGATTAATTTTTTCCTAAGACGGAGAAATTAATTAATTTAATCAATTTAATTATTTTCCTAAGTTTAAATTAAAATTCCCCCTTTTAATTTTGACCCATGAAATTTTAAAGTTCGGACGATTTAATTACGGGGAATTTATTTCGGAGTTAATTACGGATGGAAAATAAAATTACGCCTAGCCGATTTAAAGTGTTGATGTCGAATTTTCACAGGCGCTGGAGAAATAAATTAAAATGGCAATTAAATTAAATTTTTAATAAATTAAAAATGCCATTTTAAAAGACAGTTGAGATTATTTCAAATCGGAGTAAAAATGATTTTCTCGAAATTACTGAAGGTAACTGGCAGTCGGGAGGGAATTTTAAATTTAAATCGAGGAAAGAATCTCCCTAAATAGCAAATTGCCATAACAACTGCGCGACAACTAGAATATTCCCTTTTAAATTTAGCAAATGCGTCAGTCATGATGAAAAGAATAAAAGGCATCTGCTAAAATTAGCACCAGCTTTTGGCTATAAAACTCTGAAGATTTTCATTCTCATCTCACAAAATTCGAAGCTGGGATTTATGCTGGTGAGTTGAGTTTTGAGATTTAATATTTTCAATTTGAGAGTTGCTGAAAGTGTGAAGTGATAAATTCGATTTTTCAAGAGGATTGAAATTGTTGAAGTCGAAGTTGCTGAGAGAGGATTTCTTGAGTTGCTGAGATTCAGAGTTGCGAAGTGGCTGCGATTTGAAACAAAGTTTGAAGTCCTAAGCGTTTTTATTTCTCCAAATTGCTGAGGTAAGTATTCGAAGTTGCTGAGACTTGATATTTTGCTAAAAGTGAAAATGTGTTTCGAAGTTAAAAGTTGCTGAAAACTAAAATCATTTAATTATGCTGGAGGTAGAAATTGTTTGAATTCGGAATTGATTGAGTTTTAAATTTTCAAAAGTTGCTGAATGTTAAGATCAAATCAGATTTAAATTTGTTGAAGCCTTCCAAGTTGCTGATGTATAACTTTCGAAGTGCTGATTTGAGATTGCTAAAACTTTTCGGAAGTGTTATCATGGAATCTAGCAGCGCTCGTTCCACGGATAACCCCCTACGAAACTTGTCCGTTTCCTAGGATTCGTGAAGTTCAAGTACGCATAACGAAGTGATTTTCAAGCCACCTCGAAATGCGTTCCAAAGTCTCGAATAGTCAATTCCAGCATTCCCCCATGTTCGCCTCGCAAAGACCTTCGAAACGAGCTCCTTCGCGAAGTCTCACTGTTCGTACTTAGCGAATTGTGAAAAAGTGCGCTCCTGCCCTGAAGCCAAAATTGGCTAAGTCTGGAAAATGCAAGGGCGCTAAAATTTAGCGCCCCTGCATGAAGTGACTTTTTCCAAAATGTAATAGCTCTAAATTTTAGCGCCATTACACTTTTTCCTGACACTTAAACTTTTTCTGGCCCTGGCGTGTTTCTTCATCTTTTTCGTCAATCGTGCCACTTTTCGTGCCTAAAATTATTGCTCGACTTGAGTTGGGTTGTCGATTTTCTCTTTCACTTAAAAGTGTTTTAGTTCGCCATTTTCATTGTTTATGATTTTAGTTCTTCCTCTCTTCATGCTGGGCGAGTTTTCTTCAAACTGCAAATACGTTTTTTGAGTTTTTCGACATCCCTCTCCAGCATTTTTCGCGTTTCATCTTTGTAAGTTGTTACCCTTGCTTTCTCTTTATTCTCCAATTTCGATTGCAACTCTATGCAGACAAACACTTTGCAAACCCCGAGCGCCGTTTTCATTCACCATTACATCCGTTTTCCAAAATCATGTCTCAGATGCAGAAGCGCTAAAATTTAGCGCCCTGACATGTTGAACATGTTGAAATAAATTCTAACTTTGAAAAGTGCAAGGGCGCTAAAATTTAGCGCCCCTGCATCAAAGACTGAAATCTCCAAAAATGTAAGGGCGCTGAATTTTAGCGCCCTTACACTTTTCACAATCTTTTTCCAGACTTAGTCATTTTTGTGCAATGGAGCTGAATTTTAGCACCTTTGCACTTTTCTTCCAGACTTAGTCATTTTTTGTGCAATGGTGCTGAATTTTAGCACCTTTACACTTTTGGCAGTTTTTATCTTAGTCTCTTCCAACTCGCTCTATTTCCATTTCGGACCACGTTTCTTCGCTTCCCGCATGCGTTTTCCGATGCCTAATTGCTGCGTTTGCGCTTGCTCAACATCGTTTCGTTTCCACGCTTCCCAATGCCTTTTACGCGCTGCGCCTTTTGTTGATTCACCATCCCATGCGGTTTCTCTCCAGGATCGTCAAAATTGATGATCTTCGAAGGTGATCCCTTTGATCTTGGTTCTTCCAAATAAAAGTTCATGCGAGGGGCCAGGGAAAGTATGAAGACTCCGCCCAAGCAAAGAAACCACGAAGGCTTCACGTTTCTCAGGTGTTAGACATTTCAGTTACTGCATCCCAATTATGCATCTGTAAAATGTTCGACATTTTGAATGTCTTTTGTAAGTGTAGTACCAAGATGCGAAGATGTAATATTTTGAAAACAAATTACACTTTGACTTTGGTCAAAGTTAGGTGAGATCTCTAAAATCACTCCCTGCTTTCCTTGATTTCTCAATCTCTTTCCCTAATTTTGCTCATCCCTCTTTCTATATGGGGATTTTCATTTGTAAAATGGATCTTTTAACCTTTGCAGCAGTCTTTGCCCTTTTGTAAACAAACTTGTGAAACTTTGCATTCATACTTTGTGAATGAGATTCAATCAATAAAGAAAAGGATTGCAAGCCAGACTTTGTGTTGGATTCAATACTTTTGTAAGTTGATTTGATTTGGTAGTGATTAGTTCGAGGAATCTGAAAGACTCTAAGTAGTTGATGTAAACTTTGTGTTACATTTGTTATTTAGATTGCATTGTATTTCTTTTATCATTGGTTGAATGATCTATAAGACTTTGCGCTTATAATCATTCATGCTCTTGCATGTTCTTGTTGGATAATCTATAAGACTTTGTGCTTATAATTATTCATACTCTTGGATACTTTGTGGAAGGATCTACAAGACTTTGTGCTATGTCGTTAGTGCTCATTATTTTTTGTTGGATGATCTACAAGACTTTGTGCTTTATGTCGTTCATCTTTGTTAGAAAGTGTTTAGATCTAAGAAGACTTTGTGCTTCTAGCGGTAGCAAGCTGATGCGATATCTAGCAGTCCAACAACGTCCTGAAGCTACAGACGACTTTGCCTTCGTGGAGCTTTCCCTTTTAATTTATTTGTTTGTTGTTAATTACTTCTGGTATCTCTACGCTTCGCTTTGACGAGATAGAGATATTGGCATTACTGCTAGTTGTTCGTTTCAAGTTATCAAGAATTCGGAACTTCCAACACATGAAGCATTGTAAACATCTTCTCTGAAAAAAGAGAGAAGGATGAATGTAACACACCCCCCCCACTTCGTGAATTTCGTGTACATTTTGTAATTACTTGTATGATTTACTATTGTTTCTCTTAGCAGTAAGAAGGGCGCCTCCCCTTTCCGAGAGGAGAGATTCACATCTCACATAGTTGTGGCTGAAGTCCAAGTTGTGTAATCTATCGAAAGTTGATTACATAATTTTCACCCAACAAGAAGTTGCTGATTTATAACTCTCGAAAAGTTGATTTTTTTAAATTGTTGAGGCTTGCTGATTTGAACTTGCTCGTTTAAAACTTTCGGACTTATTTAAACTCTTCGAAGTTGCTGATGTATAACTGTCGAAGAGCTGATTTGAAACTTGGTGATTTATAGTTTGCAAGCTTGCTGATTTTAGATCTTCGAAGTTGCTGATGTATAACTTCCGAAGTTGATGATTTAAATGTTGCTGAAACTTAACACGTTTTCCGAAGTTGAAATTGTTGAAGTTAATTTCTTACGGGGAGTTGAATTTTTCTTTTGGCTGCAAGTTTTTGAAGGTTGAAGTTTAAATTATCGAGAAGTTAAGTTGGTTGCTGAAGCTATTAACTTGTATTTATTTTTCCAGCCAACTCCAGCCGCCAGCCGTCTCGCGTGATTTTTGTTTTAAGAAAATTGAAAGTTTAATATTTGCTTCTTGTTTTGCAGATGGCTGATGTTGCAGGAACTAGCAAAGTTGGAGCCAAGGCTGGAAACAACGAGGCTGTTAAAGAAAACGCCTCCAAGCAAGCGATTATCAAGGGTCTAAAGAAGTCCTTTATCCCAGAATCCAAGATCGTGTCGAAGTTTGGGAACCTGACGGACACCAACCTCGGGCCATTCAACCTCGAGGCCTTCATGCGCAGAATGTATGGGCAGGGTGGAAATCTTCCAACAGAGGCATCACACAATATTGTGAAGAGCGGATTGTACGCAGTGGTTGGGTTCCAACCAGCAGTCCTTGTCCAGAGCTAATCCTGGAATGCGCCAACTTTTACAACTCGGATGATCAGACTATTAGTTCTCCGGATGGTATGATAATGGCCAACTTCGCTCCTGATGCAATTAGCGAGGCTTTTGGGATACTTGCTACAGACAATATGTTGTATAAATCCAAGGCAAAGGCTGACAAGATGTACGCCACGTCCTTTGAAAAGTTCATGAAGAGGATAAACACCACGTGGATGCGAAAACCAAAGCCACCTGCTGCCAGACTGCCGAAACAGATAATCTCAGAAGAACTAAAACGGGAGTACTGTGACATCATTATGCTTCTCAACAGAGTTAAAGGCAGCCCATAGTCATTCGTATTCGAGCCTTGGATGTTCTTCTACATTAGTGTGGTGCTCGAAGGAAAGGAGACAGTGAATTGGGCACAGATGATAAGTGACAATATTGATGAACAATTCTGGAGTCTCAGAAGAACAAAAACATTTTACATGAGCTCGTATGTTATTTACATGCTTGCTCGAATGACCAAGTATAGAGGATTGGCGTATCAGGAGCCAATTGGCTGTGGGTATAATCAGTTCAAGATTCACCAGTCCTGCAGACAGTTGCATCTTACACACACGAGTGACTTCCAGAGAGTAAATGATGCGTTCACCATGTATATCATGAGAACCCTTCAGCAGAGGCTACAACAGAGGATATCCGAGGAGGCTCAAATGCTGATAGAAGAGTATGGGTGTTGGTTCGTCCAATTCCCGAAATTTACCTATTTGAGGTTGCCAGGGTACGATTCATATGTTTACAAATTGCCAAGGTATCCAACTAACAAGATGATATTACTTGAGTTGTCTAGGCAATTGGTGGCCTACGACAAGATCATTAGAAGAAAGAAGAAGGGAGGCTTGCACTTTCCCATTGTATTGGGAAATTCGCTCGAAGAATGCCCTACTTTGCAAGCAGCCAAAGAGGCCGAAGATGAACTGAAATTCTACAAGTTGACTCTTCATACCAGCCAGCAGGATTTTGATCCAAAAGGAAAGATTGGAATGGTGCGAGGTGTAGAATACAGACACAGAGCTCACCTGGAAGATTTTTGGGCGAATGTTGGAAGTGAGGATGAAATTAGAAAAAGAATGTTTTCGAGGCTGCCACTCAAGTTGATCAGAGAATGTGAAATAATCCAACTGCCGGACCAAGTAGAAGAAGATACCAGGCTGATTCATCCGGATTATGAAGCAGTAAAGAACACACCGATGCCACCGGTAGATTGGGCCGAACCGGAGATCGCGGATTTAGACACCTTGTCTATTCCCGTTTTGACATTTACAAGGGCTTGGGTAGATGAGCGTGTTAACAGATTAAGGAGAAGGTTAGTTGCCCTCACAGATGACCTCATGGGTGATAAAAGGCCGCCGGTGTTAGCGAAGAGGAAGAAGCAGATCACACGAGGTCCATAATCCAAAAGGGAGCCCGTTCAGCCGGAGCCTCAAGGGTCGGAGGACACAACATCCACTCAGTTAGTGTCCCATTCCTCTAGCGTGCATGAAGTCTCACTATTTGTAGATCAGAGGGCTCGGGGGAATGAGGGGCCAGAGGTTGGAGAAGTCAACCAACCAATGCCGAGAGAAATAGATACTTAGAGTCTTAATGATCCTGAAGGTGCCAGTAAGCCAGATGAAGGGGAAGAAACAGATATGGACACCCACTTCGATTTTTTCTTCGGAGAGGAAGATGTTGGGACTCATGAGGGGAGCGATCAAAACGTTGAAATAATTGGGCCCCAACAGAATGTTGCTCGGGAAGAGGTTCGAGAAGTAGAAGCAACTAAGGAGCAGCCCCTTATCATTTATGATATTCAGCGCAATTGGCTCTCATAGGCGATCAGAAGGGACCAAGATGATGATGTTGATCTGGCAGTTGAAATGGAAGAACTTTTAAATAGAACAAGCAAGTCTCCGAAAAGGAAGAGGGCAAGAAAGTATACGAGGATGGAAACTAATGAGGCAGGTTCCCACAGCCTTCATATTGCTGTCCCAAGGGAAGACAATAATTTGAGTGATGCAATGCCGGAGAATTACACGATCACCATAGTTGAGTTGGGACATCCTTCCGGAGCGCAAGTGGTGGAAGAAGCTGAAAGCTCATTTCAGGCATTGAAGGATAGATTGGTGAAGAAGGAAGGAAAGTACAAGAGATTGAAGAAAGAGCACAAGGTGTTGGTTGAGTATGTGCAACATCTCGCACATCCTGTCGCTCAAGATAATCCAGTGGTAGAGCTTCCGCCTGAGCTACCACGAGAGCCGATCAGTGGACTGGAGGAGATAAGGAGGGCTGTACGAGAGGGAGACAAGTGGATAAATGGTGTCCGCACTAAGGCAGAAAAGTTTATGGCCGATCTTGTCTCAGGATTTCAGAATGCCTCTGGTATCCTTTCATGCCTGGATGATGTTGAGCAAGCTTGGGGAGACACCCATATTTTTCAGGATAAAACTATCCCTCGTCTTGCTGTTTTGATGCGTGTGCCCACGCAGACTTTGGTGAACGAAGGAGTAATCCAGGCAGGTGATAGGTATGATTTTCGTGGGTGGCATTCGGCGGCATTCACTGGGAAGAGTTTCTTTGACACCGCAGCTATGGAGTCCTCCAGGATCAGAAAGGCTATGAGGAATATTCATGAGAGTATCCTCAACACGTTGGAGGCAGTGTTCGCAAGGAGGCTTACTCATGAGGAGGTAGATGCAGGACTAAAAGCAAGGTTGCAGCCATTCTTTTCTGAGATGAGGACGTTTTCCCAGCTGGATTTTGAAAACATCTCCACGTTTTCAACAATCATTCAGAGCACGCAAGATTCTATCGAGACTTGGGGAAAGTCTTGTGAAAAGCATGAGCAAATGGTGGCCATCTTGGAGTATCAGAAGGGGAATTCTCCCTTTGAGAATTTTGTAAGAGATTGTCACAAAAACTATTCATAATAAAGCATTTCATTGATGGTGGATTCAAACTTTGTTTTGAGTAGTTCGTGAGGTTTCTTCTTCCTTTGACTTCAACTAGGACTTAGTTTCATGCTAATAGTTAAATATGGATGCTTATGCTTGATGTAAGTGAGCTTCTCTTATCCATACCACTAACATTCTTACTGATGGTAAGCTTTTCTTGCATGGTCAACTAGACATTTTGTATTCAACTTCGATCAAGGTTCATATGTAGTTATGCATCGTTGTGATGGTAGTTGCATTATTGAATCATGATTTGAACACCTTTCATATCCTTTGGAGATTGCACTTACTTTGTTGAAGCTGTCCGACGGGAGGCTAGACAATGTTTGTTGAAGTTCATTGAAATCGAGCGTAACACCCTTTGCATTCAGATTAGAATTTGGAACTTAGAAATCTCTGCAGCCATTCAAATTCCGCATAATCTTGGTTAGTTTTAGAAATTGGCACTCTAAAAGCCAAATCATTCGCACAAAAACCCCCTTTTAAACGCATACATTGGTTGTTACTACACGCATCCTGAACAGCTACGTAAGTCCCCTCGTAAGAACACAGCAAATACACATCAACCAAACTGGGTCTATTCGCATTAAAGGAACCTTGGGGTTGAAAGTGTGATCTCACTCGCAATCTTAGCACGCTGAATACTTTGTTCAAGAGAGAATAGGGTACCCGTTGGGAAACTTTGTTCTGTGTTGGTGCGGTCACAAAAACCACGTCAACACCTCACCAATGGCTGCCGGAGTAAGATTTGCTAGCACTTGGCCATCAGGTGACATGATCGATCGATGATCCTTCTCGTAGTAATTGGCGCACTCCATTATCAGCTCCGAGCACTGAATGGCTGGCGGGAAACCATCAGTTGCATATAACCCACTTCGAACAATATTGTGTGAAGTGGTCGAAGGCCTGTGACTTCCAATTCCCAACATCCTGCTCTTGAAGGCCTCCAGGTTGATGGAGCCCAGGTTGGTGTCTGTCAACCTGCCCAACTTCGAAATAAACTTTGATTCCGGCATGAATCTCTTGCTCAACTTCTTGATCACGGCTTGCCTAGATGCACCATTGTCCTTTCCAGTTGTCCTTGCCTCAGCCATCTTCTTTAACCAGCAAGTGCGCACCTCACAAGCAACTCAAGGCGTCCCTCCTCAGCAACCTCAGTAACTTCAGCAAACTCCAGACTTAGCCAAAATTCGAACTCACTCAAGCTCCAGTCTTCAGCAAGCAACAATCCTCACTTAGAGCAAATTTGACTTCTTTCAGCTGTGAAGAATAAGTTAGAAATCTCTTCATTTTATAGCTCAAAATCGAATTCTAGAAGGAGCCAATTTTAGCCAGTGCATTTAATTTCCACTACTCCATTTCAAAAAAAAATTCGAATTCTCCCTCTCTGGTATTTCTGACACTTGTCTCTCGACGTCCGGAATCTTATTCTTCTACAAACTTGACTTTGACTGGCATGTTTGAATTTGTTTTTGAAAAATTTAATTTAAGTTCATCTTTTTAACTCACCAGCCAGAGCTCTGTCATTTGAATTCAAATTCATCCTCGAAGAATTCGATCAACATCATCTCGGCAACTCATCTTGAATTCATCATCCGGAGAAATTCACTTTGAAAAGTCATTCTATTCAAATTTGCCTTAGAGAATTTTAAAACTTCCTTTAGAAAAACTCACAATTTGAGCACTGATTAAATTCTTCACTGAAAAAGCGTTGGCGAAGTGCGGAAGACTTGGAAATCCATCTATCATTGCAAATGTTTAGTACCCAGAAGAGAATTTTCTTCAGAATGTCTCGAATCCATGGGTACCCAACGAACGGGTTCATTTAATTTTTGAATTTTGAACCTTAGAAAAATATTATTTGTCAAATTAAATTCATTCTTCGCCTGTGATCATTTTGTGTTGCTTCAGCTTGAGAAACTTGAATTCATCCTGTATTATCATCCATCCTCTGGCTTCATCACTGAGAAAATTTTCCGGGCTTCGAAAAATTTTACCACCTTGAGCTCTAGTCGTATTTTCTAAGGGAGAAAATATTTTCCTTAGAAAATATTTTGATCATCACTTGGAAAATTTTGAGAAGCCTTAGAAATTTTTTTCTGTTTTTCAGTGAGAAAACATCAACTCCACTTTGAAAAAATTCCATGAGGGCGTCTAGCATTTTTCATTTCTTGCTCACCATTTCACACTTGAAAATATTTATTTGAAGTCCCAACGCCTTGGCAATATTTTATTATTTTTTTTTTTATCATCCACACTTTAGGCGTATATTGCATATGAAGGAGGATACTCATCCTTGCTTTTGAAAATTTTCACCACCTAGCAAGTTGCTTTACTTCACATTCCACTTCAGACTCTAGGCGCATAACACACTTAGCATTTTTATTTCCACCACCTTAGAATATTTTCTAACACATCACTTCACCACGCCTAGCATCTTATTTTCACACTTCACACGCCTTAGGAAATTCTCCAACACCCACCACCTTGGGCGCATTTTGGACTTGATGGAGGATAACGCCTAGAATTTATCTTGTATTCACCACGCCTTGGCAATATTTTTCACCTTATTTACCACCTCCATTCACCTTTTACCATCCTAACTTGGGTGCATTTACGCATGCAAGAGGGATGACCTTTGAACTTCCGTTTTTTGTCTTCACATGAGCTTGTTTGGGCGCATTTAGGGGGGTGAGGAGGACGAGTTCCCTTTGACTTGTTGACTTGCCTCCAACTTGAGCGCATTTAGACATAGTTGATGGATGAACTTCTTACCACGCCTTTGAGTGACTCTTCACCTCCCGTTTTCGTCTTGACATGCATGTATTTGGGCGCATTTTGCCTAGGGAAGAGGATGAAAATCGTTGACTTTGCTTTGACCACTCACAACTTGGGCGCATTTTACCCCCTGAGAAGGATGAACTTGCAATTTGGGCGCCTTTTGAAGGTGGTGGCGGATATCCAGACTTAGACAATTTTTTAGCTTTTTTCCTCTTCAAGTTGGGCGCATTTCTCCATGCCAGCAGGATGAAAGGTGTTGACCTTATTTGACTTTCTTCTCCTTGGGCGCATTTAGACCCTGATGAAGGATGAACTTCATTCTCAAAAAATTTCCATGCCTCCTCATCAACTGGGCGCATTTTTCCATGTCTACTGGATGAAGTTCCAAACCTAGACTTTTTCCCTCGTTTTCTGCCAGTATTTCATGCCCTGCTATTTTTAGTAAGTCCTTCGAATTTTGCATCTTTGAAGCTCGGAACGACTTGAAATTTTGCACACCGCATCCTTACGACCTCGTTGTTCTGTCGACACTGCCATTTTTAGTCACCCTGCTATTTTTAGCCTGTTTCTGAAGGTGGTTTACTATAAATAGTAACCGCTTGTTTCTGATAGCTCCACTGCTCGGATCGACTTGAAATTTGAATATGCTGCTCCTCACCACGTGACCTTACTGTCAACACTGACGCATGCACCTGATTACTATTTTTAGCCTATTTCCAATCTGACTTACTATAAATAGTAAGTGCTCCGTTTGACTTGAAATTTCACCAGCTGGTAGCCTGAAGAATGCTGATCGCGGTCGTTTACACCGGTTTTCGAAAATTCTGACTTTTTATGCCTCTTTTTGGGTCCCGAAGTTGGAAACCCTAATTCGCTCTGCATGCGTATCAAAAGATCTCTGTTTGCTCTTGTTTTTGTGGCGCTGTGATCGGCTCGTGATTTTGGACTTCTGAGAAGCGGCTGCCGGGACTCACCTGCTAAAAATAGCAAGTTCCCTACTGAGTGAGTATCTCCGTTTGCATGTGACACCATCGCGAAGCTCTCGAAAAACCCATCAGGAATCACCCGACATGCAAAAGAAACCCTGACATGCAAACCCTAAAAATAGCCTCAGAGGACTGAATTCTGAACGTGGTCGTCTCGTTTTGCATGTTATATCATCGCAAAGGTCTCGAAAAACCCAGAAGGAATATGCCAACATGCAAAGGAAAACTCTGCATCTGAACCCTGAAATTTGTCCCGGAAGCCGGACTGCTAAAAATAGTAAGTTGTATGTTTTCGCTCAAATTTTGCATACGAGTAGTCTGATGCGCTATGAATGTCGTGTGACTGTTGGAATTTCAGAAATGCTGACGAACTGACTTGAATTTCACACTTACTAAAAATAGTAAGTACCTCGTCTGATGAAAATTTGCTGAAAGCCTTGGAAACACACTAACAACAATGTTAAGTTCAATTTTCAATTTATCGACTTCGTTCGACCTTGGACTGACCAGGAAAGATGAAACCCTAATTTTCAGACTTGGTCAGTTTCAGGCTTAAATTCACTGACGGGCGCAACCCCTTGAAAGGCAGACATCAGAAAAGAGACAGAGCGAGAGAGAGAGAGAGAGAGAAAAACCCAAGCCAAAAGACCGGAAATGGAGCAAAAAATTAGGGGGTCCCCATCTGAATGGGGCGATGTGTGAAAAGGTCACAACAAGGCTATGACAGCTGAACATCATAGTCTCATGCAGAATCACACTTGGGAGCTTTCATATCTTCTGCATGGGAAGAAACCCATAGGCTGCAAATGGGTTTATAAGGTTAGGTACAAGTCTGATGGAACCCTTGATAAATACAAGGCTAGGTTGGTAGCCAAAGGGTTTTCACAACAAGAGGGCATTGACTATGAGGAGAGTTTTGCTCCTACAGCCAAGATGAGTACCATTCGGCTCATCCTCTCAATAGCAACTCAGATTGGATGGAAAGTCCATCAAATCGACATAAAGAGTGCCTTCCTGAATGGTAATTTGCAAGAAGAAGTTTACATGATGCAACCTCCTAGTTTAAAGGTTGTTGGTAAAGAACAACAAGTGTGCAAACTGATGAAAGCACTCTACGGTCTTAAGCAAGCACCATGGGCTTGGTACATGAAGATTGATTAGTACCTTATTAATCATGGCCTTCAGCGAAGTCCTTCTAACTCTAATCTATATGTCAATCAGACTGGTGATGATATCTTGTTCATACTTGTCTATGTTGATGACTTAATTATTATTGGTAGTTCAAATCATTTGATTGAGGAGATCAAACATAATCTCAGTCAATCATTTGACATGACAGATTTGGGACTCCTCCATTATTGCCTCGGTATAGAGGTTTGGCAGTCTATTAGCAGTACCTTCATTTCACAGTCGAAGTATGCCAAGAGCTGGTTGGACAAGTTCTGGATAATAGATTGCAAGCCAACATCTACACCTATGGAGAAAGGGCCGAAATTATCAGCTCAGTTGGATTCACCTATGGAGAATGAATCAGAATTCAGGCAACCTGTGGGCAGCCTCATCTATCTTGCTGCCACTAGACCTAACCTTAGCTTTGTAGTGAGCTACATCTCTCGCTTCATGTCAGCACCTAAAGCTGAACATTGGGTTGCAGCGAAGCGTGTGTTGAGATATGTGAAAGGAACTTCTAACCTTAGCATTTTATATGGGAGGTGCAAAGATACAAAGTTGATTGGTTATACAGACTTAGATTGGGCAGGTTTTGTTGATGACAGGAAGTCTACTTCAAGGTATGTATTCAGTTTGGGTATAGGTGCAGTCACATGGACCAACAAGAAGTAGCAGGTAGGGGCTCTCTCCTTGACCAAAGCAGAATATTGAGTTGTTGTTAAAGCAGCGTGTGAGGCAGTTTGACTTCGAAGGATGCTCACGGACATGTAAATGTCTCGAGCAGGACCTTCCCCCTTATATTGCGACAATCAAGGGGTGCTGAAACTTTCCAAGAATCCAGTTTTCCATGAATAGACAAAGCATGTTTATCTTCATTGTCAATTCATTCACCAACTTGTCGAAGATGGATCCATAGCATTGCAATATGTTTCGATAGAGGATTAGATTGCTGATATTCTCACCAAGTCTTTGAGCTCAAATAAGTTTGTTAGATTTAAGGGGCATCTTGGTGTAGTTGATAGATTAAGCATTAAGGGAGGGTATTAAAATAACTATCGAGCTTTTGTTAATGCTCAATCATTTCCTATTATTTAGCTTTTGTTTGTTTCTGTTATCTCCTATAAATCAGCTCCTCTAATCACGTCCTATGATTACAGATTCTTCCCTTTGTAACATCTATATGTACATCCTATACATTTGATGAATATAATCTAAATCTAATAGTTTACCAAACTAATACAACCCATAAGATAGGAAGGATGGAAGGCCCGACTCTATATATATCACCCCCAACCCCAACTCCATGTTGCCATAGCTGTAGTTGCCACTATATAGAGTGTCATTGGGACCCCTATAGATAGAGTAGATTGTAGATATGGCCACGACAGGAAGACGAGAGCCATGATTCTATGGGGTCCCTCACACCACGATTCTATGGGAGCCTTCATGCCGACCATCCCATCTAGAGTTTTGTTCTCTCGAGAGGTCGAGGGGACTATTTGCTCTCCTTTCTATATTCATGCCCCCCCCATAGAGAGAGGGATAGGGAGGGTGATCAACCAACGTAGTTCATTCAACCAATCTATATTCCAAATGAGATTCATTATTGGCGGGATTCCACGGCTCCCTACTATTACTATCTAGATACTACTCTGTTGGCCTATTTGTATCATTCATGAAGTTTTCCAAACTAGAGAGTTCTATCCTTCTTTCACCGATTTCAAAAATTTCCAACTCTTCTTGTTCAATTTTTGGTTGCATTTCAAAATCAGGATTAGACATGTTTATTCTCAATTAATAATGGTGAGTGCTTGGACACATCACTCACTAACAAGCTGTAGGAAAACTACTGTGCTCTAATACCACTATAATATCCTTGTTTAAATTCCTCTATAATTTTTTTCTGATTTAGTGTATTGACATTTTTCCAAACACTTTGTAATTCTTGGTTGAGTTTCTTTTGAATTTCTGAATTTGTTTGAACTTCAAATGACTTGTTTGAAGTGTCAAATGAATTTTAAATCATTTAGACATTAAAGCACAATATTTCCACATAACATTACTCCAATTATATGATTCTCCATTCAATTAAAAACCATATATAAGCTACAGTAAATTCAGTACTTAGAGAAATGAGGTGCAATAATAATATTTTCTAACCTCTAACACTGCTCTAGGAAGCATAGACTAGGAGTTACTCATTAACAACTTGAGACCTTTCGTTGACCGTAGAAATGAGGAGATACTTTGTAATCTAAGCTATTGTCCAAACAAAAATAAAATTTGAATGTTTGTCCTCATCATTGCAACATTAACTTCCAACACTCATCCTCTAGTGGGTCTACGTACAAGTTTCACACCTTAATCCTCATTGCACGTTCAATGTATTGAAGATTTGACTTTTAGTGATAACTATATAGTTTCTATTTGTTGACAAGGGTACCATGATTAATTTTCATGGTGTAGTTTCCACTAAAGAGCATGTCGTGCCTCAAATGATATTCTATCCACCTTCAGTTGGTATTACTCACTTGTCTCTTAAGCATTATGATTTGTAGGTAAGGAATGATGATTTTGTTAAAAGATTCCTATGCCTAGAGAGAAACAAAGAACTTCCTCATAGAAATCGACCACATGAAATTTGTCACCACACTATTTTATTTTTATCCATAGTTCCACTTTTGTTATGGTGCACAAGTAATTAAAGGATTTTTGAACTTATGAGGATGCACACCTAGCCTTGGAGCTACAACCTAATTAACTTTGATTCAATGCCTAAATAGTACAACTTGTTGGAAATGTTGTCAGTGATGTCAAAGTGTATTTGCAAGATTATTTTTAGTGGCATTGATGTCAAAGCTCATTGGTAAAATTGTTGTCATCGATGTCAAGATGTATGGACAAACTTGCTGGTTAGATATTGTCATTGATGTCTGTTGGCGTAACAACTAACACCTCTGGAGTAGAAGTCGTTATGAACAGCCTATGCACACTACGCAATGAGTGCTCTTCAAATTATGGAGGGGAAGCTCCCTCATTATGCTTTGACAAATGTACTTGCAAAGGAAAATAAGCTAAAACTATGTCCTGTCTTTTTGTTTCAGCTGCTAGAGGCACAAGGCTTTCTTGAAAGAACTTACACGTTGCAGCTGAGTTTTCTCTGGTTTTGCAAATCAACTAAACAACTTATATCTATCCAATCTCCTCAGGAAAACAGAGCAAGAGGAAACAGAGCAAGGTTTGACTATCGGACGATAAGCATGTTTAGACTCTCTACTTGAAGGCAAGGTGGTACAACTATCATCTCAATCTAAACAAGCTTATTGGGCACTACAGATTTAAGAATTCACTAAGACGATCTTATGGAACCCTGTGTGGCATAACACTCGATCGAAACAGCAAAGCCTTCACCAAACAGCCTTTATCTTTATAATCTCACGAAACCCTATGTGGCATAACCTTTGATTATATTGATAAAGATTCACAAAACAGACTTATCGCTGCAACTTCTCGAAACCCTATGTGGCATAACGATCGATCACAATGGTAAATTAACACAAAACAGCCTTATCACCTCAATCTCTTGGAACCCTATGTGGCATAACAATTGATTTCAATGATAAAGATGCTCAAACAGATATATCTAAACTATGGAAAGAATTCAGCATTACAATCTTTTGGAACCCTATGTGGCATAACAATCAATTGCAATAGTGAAGACACATGAACAAATACCAAAAAGAGCAATATTGAGGGCAAGGTAGGCGCAGCATATATTTCTCTCTCAAGCAAAAGTTATTTACAAATGAGCAAAGCTCTTATTTATATACATCAAGGTGTAGGGAACCCTAAAATCACCTTGTGTTAACTACAGTCTCGCAAATGCATGCAAGATTAATTATTAAACCCTAATGAAGTAAACTATACAGTCAACTGGGAAACTACCCTCAGTTTGACTGAAACATCTAATCTAAAAATGGACAATTGTGCGAGCATGCACGTCCTTATTGAAAGCAAGTTAACTGGAAGACTAACATCAGTTAACGAAAAACCCTAAATAAAACTCCAAGTGTGAAGGGCGCATCTCAGAATAGATATGCATGTAATGACAACTTCGAGTTAACTAGAAAGGGTAACACCCAGTTCAACTCGTGTGTGTAATGTCTATCCTGAGAGGTGGGAACTGAAGTCTACTGTGTGTGATCTCGAGCAATCAACCCCTCGATGAGATTGTTAACTGTATCACCATCTGGAGCTATGAGACTCTGACGAAGGATGCTATGTCGATGCAGCATGTCCTCACCAGCTGTGATCTGAGACTGAAGTTCCCTTCTACTCCTCGTTGCTTCATCGAATAATGCTGACATGATTGTAAGCTGAGTAACCTTACAGCCATCTGTCTCCCCACTGAAAATGATATGAATGAGTGCCTGAAGCTCTGACTAAACATCGGTAAGCTCCACGTAGGCACCACCCTCGA
>VDFB02047694.1:0-12810 GCA_007258455.2 Sequoia sempervirens | reverse complement strand
TCCACTCATTAGAGAGGGGCCCGGAGACGTCATTTTGAATGATGAAATCCGATATCAATTTCGTTTGCACTCTCTTTTTCTCTCTCATTTTGTTCTTTCTTTAATCTCTTTGTAATTTCGTTAATTTAATTTCATTGAGTGTTAAGTTTTAATTAATAACTTTTGGTTTGTAATTGTTAACGTAAGCATTCAAAGAAACTGTCATAGATCCTTAAAACAGATCAAATTGGTATCAGAGTTGTGTTTTGACTAGTATTGTAGATTTGAATGCTTACACACTCGAAGCTTCAACAAGGAAAAGACAAACTTGAAGAATACAATCTTGAGATTGACAAACGAAGGACTTCACCAACAATGGATGAAACTGAAGCTAGGAAAAGCACCGAGCAAGAGCTTGATGATAAGTCTTTCCAGTGAGTCTTCCTCGAAATGAAGGCTATGGAGGAAGAGTTGTATGTGGAAAAGAAGAAGTGCGAAAAGGGAGATTCATCGAAGCGAGAAAAGAAGAAAGATCGAAAGGACAAAGAAGAGAAAGCTCCAGAAGCTCCATCTCCTCCATCTTCCCCTTATCCTCCATCTTCCCCTTCTTCTTCTTCTTCTTCCTCTTCTACTACTGTTAATCCTTTCAAAAGCAAGTCTAAGCCTATTATTAAAATTGATATAAAATTTGAGTTGCCTAAGTATTGTGGTGAGTTAAATGTTGAAAAGTTAGATGATTGGATCCAACAGGTAGAAGTCTATTGTAGGATTCAAGGCCTAACAAAAGATGATTCTATGATCTAGTTAGCCACTCTCTAGTTGGGAGGTACAACTCTCACTTGGTGGGAGAGTAGGATTTAGGAGGAAGTTGCTCGCCATGGTAAGGTCAATATGACCTGGATGGAATTTATTGCTGCCCTTAAAAAATAGTTTTATCCTTTAGGTTATATGCAAAAATTAACCATGAATTGGAAAACCTTTAGGCAAGGTAAGGGTCAGTCTATCCAAGATTACACTCATGAGTTTAGAAAATGGGCTATTGCTTTAAATGTTCCATTGTATACTCAGGATACATTACTCAAGTACATAGGTGGTTTGCATTCTTACCTAAGACATACTATTCTAATGTTGAGTCCTAATAATTTGGATGATGAAGTGCCAATCCAAGCCACTCATTTAGAGTCAAGGGGTAAGAAAACTTTCACTGATAATTTCTCAAAGAAACCATCTAAGTTTGAGGGGAAACCTAAGGGTAAAGATAAAGGAAAAGGAAAAAAGACAGCCACGGTAAAGAAAAGAGGGTGAAAAACCCACATGTTCTCATTGTAAGAAAGGACACGAAGATTCTAAGTGTTGGAAACTACATCTAGAACTTAGGCCAAAGAGGTACGGTGGAAACAAAGGGAAGCAGAAGACAGTTGTTGTACAACACAACAGGATCTTGGATCTGATTCCAGGGACTAGACGAAGATAACCGCCATTGGGATTCAAGGTAAAAACAAAAGTATATCTCTTGCATCTGAATCAAGTAATTCTGCAAGTACAAGTAAGCAACCTAAAGTAGATAAGCAGAGGAATGAACTTTTTCATATCTGTGTGATAACTAAACACACTAAGGTTGATACTTTATTTGACACGGGTTCACAAGTTAATCTCATATCTTAAGAAGTTGTAAAAAGCTAAATCTGATTACAACTCCTCACCCGAAGCCATACCCTTTGGGATGGGTTTGTAATGATGCACAGTTACAAGTCACTAAACAATGTAAGCTTAGTTTTGCAATCACTGCAAAATTTAAAGATGAGATTGTAGCATATGTTGTACCTTTAGATATTTGTGGACTTGTGTTAGGAAGTCCATATTTGTACGACTGTAAAGCTATCTTCTTTAGGGAGGAAAACAAGTATCACCTATTTAAGGATGGGATTGAATATATTGTATGTGCACACAAAGTCAAAACTAGTCTTGCATTAGTTAATGTTGGTCAAATGAAAAGATTGGTGAACTCCAGTAAAAACTTTGTGTTAATGCTTGTTAAGGCCAAAGAAAATGAAACATCTGAGGCATTTAATGGAAGTGATCCTAAACATAAGGCTGAATTGGTCAAATTTGTTTCCGCTTATGATGACTTGTTTCAGGAACCAAAAGGATTGCCTCCTAAAAGAGATATTCAACATGAAATTCAATTGCAGCAGGATGCACCACTACCTAATATTGGCATGTATCGTTTGTCTGTCATGCAAAATGAAGAAATCAAAACGCAAGTTCAGGAGCTTGTCGATAGAGGAGTGATTCGTCCAAGCACATCACCTTGTGGTTCTCGGATCATTTTGGTTCCAAAGAAAGATGGAACATGGAGGATGTGCATCAACTTCAGGGCACTGAACAAAATCACCATCAAAAATAGGTATCCGCTTCCTAGAATTGATGACTTGCTTGATCAGCTTAAGCATGCAATTTATTTCTCTAAATTAGATTTGCGAAATGGTTATCATTAGATTAGAATTGTAGAGGATGATATTTGGAAAACTACATTCATGACAAAACATGGACTTTATGAATGGATGGTTATGCCCTTCGGGCTTACCAATGCACCCGCCACATTCATGTGAGTCATGAATGACATCTTCTATCCTTACATTGATGATTTTGTTATTGTATATCTTGATGATATCCTAATTTTTAGCAAGTCTTGGGAAGACCATGTAAGTCATGTTAAAAAAGTTTTTGATGTACTAAGAAAAGAAAAACTCTACATAAAGATGTCTAAATGCGAGTTTGCAAAGACATCTCTTGTGTACTTAGGTTATATCGTAGGGAATGGTCAATTGAAATTCGACCCTGCGAAGGTCGAGGCAATTGTAAACTGGCCTAAGCCAAGTACTCTAAGTGAAGTCAGGAGTTTTTTGGGTGTTGTCCAGTATTGGAGGAAGTTTATTGCAAACTTCTCCTTCATCGCATCACCGTTGCATGCATTAATAAGTACAAAGATAACTTCTTAATGGGGAGGACCACAACAGAAGGCCTTTGACACACTGGAGGAAAAGTTAAGCACCACACCAGTCCTGGCTCTACCAAATTTGCACCAATCGTTCGAGATGGAAACAGATGCAAGTGGATTTTCCATGGGAGCAGTATTGACACAAGGAGGTAAGCCGATTTGTTACCACTCTGAAACTTTTTCTAGCACAGTAAGTAATTATCCAACTTATGATAAAGAACTTTATGCTTTAGTACAGAGTGTTAAGAAATGAAAACATTATAAAATGGGCAAGGAAATAGTAATCCATATCAATCATCAGCCATTGCAATATCTACATTCACAAACTAAGTTGCAACAAAGTAGGCATTTTTGGTGGATGGGATTTTTATGCAGTTTCATTTAGTCATTAAGTATAAGAAAGGAGCCCATAACAAAGTAGAAAATATGCTTTCTAGAGCTCCAGTTTCTAATTCTTTGATAATCCTTACAAATAGTTCTATGATGCATGCAATTTTTGAAGAACAATAAGCTACTAATGAAAATTTTAAGGATATTTATGCAGCTCTAATCCAAGGAAAACAAGTAGAAGAAAAGGATTACTATACATGCATGATAAACTCTTGTATCACTTAGGAAAATTATGCATTCCAAAGAATGAACAAGCACATGTAATCAGAGAAGCACACACATCACTAATTGCAAGACATTTTGCGGTTAGTAAAACTTTGGCACAACTACAGAAATATTGCTACTAGCCTCGAATGCAAGAA
Organism: Sequoia sempervirens; assembly: GCA_007258455.2. Lineage (NCBI taxonomy): Eukaryota > Viridiplantae > Streptophyta > Pinopsida > Cupressales > Cupressaceae > Sequoia > Sequoia sempervirens. The sequence continues at coordinate 9,078 of VDFB02047694.1, read as the reverse complement.
ATTGTAACAAAATATATTAATGGGTGTGTGATGTGTGCAACTAGCAAACCAAGAAATAGGAAATTGGGGTTGTACACACCTTTACTTGTACCAGACGTCCCGACCATGGGAAAGTGTATCTATGGATTTTGTCGGGGGGTTACCTATGTCTAGGAAAGGGCATGACTATTTGTATGTAGTATTTGATCAGTTCAGCAAGATGTGTATTCTTATGCCATGTAAAAATCAAGTCACTACTGAACTGACAGCTCATATGTATTTTCAGTTTGTATGGGTTCACTTTGGGTTTCCCACTTCCATTGTATCAGATCGAGATTCTCGATTCCTTGGGGAGTTTTGGTTAGTCTTATGGGGACTTATGGATACTAAACTGAAGAAGAGTACAACCTTCCATCCACAGACTGATGGACAGACATAGGTAGTCAACAAGACAGTCATGCATCTGCTCAAAGGATATTTCAGCAAGCATCCTAAGCTGTGGGATGGAAGTCTTCATTATGTGCAGCATGCCTACAACCATGCAACCCATTTGTCTACAAAGAGGTCTCTTTTTGAGACTTGCTTCGGTTCTTTGACAAAGACACCAATGGGCTTTGCTTTTGGAACAAATGATGTTGAAGATGGACGCCTTGATGTAGAAAGGGATTTAAAGTTCATCCAAAAGGTCCAAGCAGTTCATCAGGCCGTAAAAACACAATTGGAAAAGAGTCAAGCAAAGTACAAGGATCATCATGACAAGCATCACAACGATCATAATTTCCAAGTTGGAGACAAATTTTGGTTATGCATAAGCAAGGAAAGAATGAAAGGTGAAGGAAGGAAGCTCAAGCCAATCAAATATGGTCCATTCAAAATTATGGAAAAGATTGGCACAAATTCCTTCTGCCTTAATCTTCCTCCATACATGCAGATTTACTTGGTAGTCAACGTTGAGAACTTGAAGTTGTACGAACCTCTGATGATACTAGATGAGGAGGTTGAAGTGCAAGTCCCATCAGTTGATGACCTTTCACTAGAGTACATGTCAGAGTTTCCTGAAGATGTTATCCTTGACAAGAACACCAAGACTTCACGAAGAGAAGCAGTTGAATACCTCCAAATGGGGCTAAAAGGGATGCATCCAAGCAAGGAAAGGTGGATGGAGATTGGTAAAGTGAGGGAAATTTACCCTCACTTACTTTTTGAGTAATTAGCTTTCGGAGGTCCAAAAGCTCTCTAGTGGGGAGGAATGATCTGGAGGATTTTCATCAAATTTTGAAATTCTCCATTTTCTCCAGTTTTGGTATCATTAGAAAGTGCTCGGGATCCTGACTCCAACGCAACTCGAACGGAGTCAATCAGAGTCCCGGAGCTCAAGATATATATGGTCAAACCTCTGGTCAACTCTTAGAACCTGGCCAAAAAATGAGGCAAAAATAAAGTCATCAAAACTGGTCAAAGTCAGTACCATTGTGAAGTTCTCATCATCACGATTCCGACAGAGTTCGTTTCATAGAAAACAAAGTCCGTATGGCAAAGTTATGGAAGGTCAAAGATTGGGTCAAAGTTGCAATGATGATGTCAGTGCCCAGTCACCACCCAGTCAACTCCTGACACCCAAAAACATATCACCCCTCCACATGGCAGGCCATTATTGGCACAAGTGGCGGTTATTATTTTTAAATAAAAATAATAATAAATAAATATAAATATAAATAAATAAATAAATAAATAATAAAACATTTAAGATGGGCCCCACCCATCCATGGGGGGTGGTCCACATTAAGTGGAGCGCCACCCTCTTTAAATATAACACATCCCCTTTTAATAGGAGGAGATAAAGAGGAGGGGAGTGTGGTGGGACCACCACCCCCCATTCTCTCTAAAACTTAAATGATTTTTTGTCATAAAATACCTTAAAATAAGGCTATTTCATAAATTTTTAAACCATGGAAATTTTATACCCATCTATTCGAGAATATTAGGAATATTATTCCTAAATTAAGGAGCCTATTCAAACTACATCCCCAAATTAATAGGGAAGAAATCCCTTCGTAACCATTCAAATGGAGAAATAAATTATCTTGAGGGAATATTATCCTTCCGGGAATCATAAGAAGGGGATATTATTGGAATTTTCTCTATTTAAGGGAGATTGGGTATTTAATTGGTTTTACAACAATTTTGGCAAAAAATGTAATATAAAAAGGGGTAGAATTGGGGTGTGAAAGCAAGTGATTTTGGAAGAATTTTGCAAGTGTGAGAGATTGTTTTCCTTGGAGAAATTATTGTATTTCCATGCTTTTGGAGAAGCTTGTTTCCACGCACTTTGGAAGTGCATTTGTAAATTTCTTTGTAAACCAAGGGGAGGTTCTGCCAAGGAATGTAACCAAATTTTTGGAGGAATAATTGGATTGGTCCACTCATTGAAGAGGGGCCCAGAGACGTAGTCGTTCTCAATGACGAACTCCATTATCAATTTCATTTGTACTCTCTTTCTCTCTCTCATTCTATTCTTTCTTTGATCTCTTTGTAATTTTGTTAATTTAATTTTGTTGTGTGTTAAGGTGTAATTAAGCACCTTTGGTTTGTAATTGTTAACGTAAGCATTCAAAGCAATTTTCATAGATCCTTAAATCAGATCAAAGAAATACACAAATATTGTTTAAAGGAAGGCATCAAAGAAATAGCAAAGGTTTTGTTTCAAAGCATACAATGTATAGGAATAACTTTATAGACATACCTGATTTTGGTATGGTTTGGAATGTATCTAACCATGCAAAAATAAAAGGGGCAAGTGTACAACTTTGTTATGTACTGAAGGATGTCTAGCCCTACAATAAGAAAAGGGGTAAATCTATAAGGTAGTAAAATATCAAAATATATATCTATGGTTAGGTGTGTATGAAACAAAAAAAAAAGACAAGGGAAAAAACAACTTACAACAACAATACGTGTACGAGATAGTGCAGATTGCAAACACAACACTTGTTAAACATCCAATCTACAAACTAGTGGAAGTGCATGGAAGGTATTGACCATTTTGCACCCATCGAGCAATGCAACCAGCTCCACAACTGCCAAACCATCCAGTCAAAAAATTCCACCATTGTTGTGAAGAGGTCCAGGCAAGGCCTCACAAATTGCATGGACTATTATTATATATTAAGCAAAAAATGGAATATACAAAAGACTATATTTCTGAAAGGAATATAGAGGAAGGCGAAAACAATAAAATATTGAATAGAGAATTCTATACATCGACATTACACATATAGATATACACATACACATACATATAGATATACATATACATACATATACATATACATATACATACACATACACATATATATACATATACATACATGTACATATACATATAAATATACATATACATATACCTACAAACATACTTTTCACCCTTCATTTATCGCTTGTAGTTATCTATGTGCAACATTGGTGGCGTTATACTCATTACCATATGACTAGTTCTAGTTAAATGTTCTTTCTTTCATCAAAAAAATATGGTTAGGGTCACTAATCTTTTCACCTCTTCTATTCTTCATGTACCTGGCACTAAATATTATAGAGAAATAGAGAACACTTGTCTAGGGCTTTTATTGACAGCTTGGAGCTTACCTCTTAAACAAAGGATCTGCCTAAATGTTCCTCGTTGGTCAATAAGCTTTGCAAAGAAATCATAAGTTTACAATTGACAAGGCAACTATTACATAGTAAATGTCTTTTTAATAGGTCTTTGATAGTTTCCTTTCTTACATAGTAAATGTCTTTTTAATAGCTTGAATTTTGAGTTGAGAAGCAAACTGTTATATAGATTGGTTCAAGCACGATATAAGTTTATCTCTATCTTATTTTTGATATTCATTAGACCTAGAAGTACATATATATTGTAATAAAAGGAAAATCAGATTTGTTAAATTGTTAGATCAAATAACATTAAAAATCCAATGATATAATGAAGTACAATGGAAATGAAATGAAAACGAAAGGGAAATATATCACCAAGAGTCTCCATCTTCCATGCTTCACCTTCATTACACCTTCTTGCTTGCTAGATAATGTTGCCCTCAGATTTGTACTTTGAGCAATCTAAAATGCCTAAGCCCTACAACAAGATTCGAAGGATTTGATATGCCTATGACTATTGCCAATGCCTATGTCTATATCTAAAACAAATGCCAATATTAATCAAATGCCTATAACAAAATATGTGAAACTAAGTAAATGAATGCCTATAGTAATTACGTAAAATGTCCACATATCCCAAAAATGAGAAGGAAATGGCATTTTATAGAAAAGGCCATTTCGAATGGACAGATGAGATAAATCAACACAAGAACTCAAAATGGACCAATCCAGATTTAACCTGAGAATCCCTAATTAGGGTTAGGGAAAAATCTTTAATTGAATGGTCAGAATAAAATTGGATCGACGGTGGAGAATAAATGAGGAAATTAATTAAAGAAATAAAGATTTTCAAAAAATCAAGAAGATAAGATTGCCTGATTTGCAAGATTCGGAAAATCAAAGAGATAAGATGTAGACTCAAGATAAGATTTGAAAAATCAAGAATCACCGGGATTGCTTGATTTTGAAGACTACCAATTTGAATTAAATTAATTCAAATTGTGATTTTAAAGATAATAAATAATCTTTTTCAGACATTTATCAAAAGGACTCCATGTTAAGATACATGCGACATTTAAATAATTTAATTTATTTAAATGAGAAGAATATTAATTCATAATTAAATAATTAAATTTAATTCTATTTAATTTTAGGAGATTAATTAATTAAATAAATTAATCAATTTTATTTAATTAAGACAGCTTAGTGACGTATTAAATAAATAAATAAAACTTATTTATTTAATAATCAAGAAGAAATATATGACAAAGGATAATTAAATAAATTCTTGCAAATTCTATTTTAATCAAGGAAGACTTAGACACAATTAATGACGATTTTTAATAAATAAATAAAATTTATTTATTTAGTAATCATGAAGAATAAATGACATGAATTAATTAAATAATTATGAATTATTTAATCAATAGTCGAATGTGGACCAAGGACAATTAAATGCCATAATTATGCTAGGACGAAAGTGGTAAAAATGAAGCTTGTAGGCCTAGGTCATTTTAGGCAAGTCTACATATATATTTCATTAAATATGTAGGTGAATAACGACTAAGAACCAAGAGTAATTAGCATTCGAAGAAAGTTTAAATCTAATACAATCTCATTAAACTGATGAAATAAATAATTTATGACTCCTCTTGATTTTTCCATAATGAAAAAACTTATAACATTGATGCAAATTTTAAATGTGACATAAAGAAGTTTTCAAGAGAAAAGAGAAAGTATATCAAATAAATATAATCTACTAGCAATTCTATATTGGGAATGTTAATATGCAAATATAACAATTACTATTTTTTTTACAATAAAAAACAAGAAGTTACTTATATTCAAATTTGATAACTCTTCAGCAATACATTTCAACTATTAGCCATATACAAGATATTTCAAATCTATATGATAGTAAATTTTCAATTATTAGCCATATACAAGATATTTAATATATATTAAAATATATCATCAACTATTGCCTATATAGAAAATATTTGAAATATATATGGAAATAAATTGTTCAGTTGTCTTTGAAATTGTAATGTGTGTAAACATATCGTATAATCATCCAACTGATTTGAAATATTTGAAAGTAACAATGACAGGAAAATTGATGCACCATGCTATAATAAAAAAGATGGCAGGTCAATAAATGTGCAAATATGTAGATGCAAACATAGGTATAAATTATGTCCATATTTCTAAAACAAAAGTCTTAGCATCCCATAGTCAACATTTAAATGTTAAATCTATGAGAAATGATCAGAAGTGCAAAAGAGCAGTCAAAGCATAGGCTGGCTAGTGGAGCCTTTTTCTAGAGCAGGAGTAGATATCTTCATTATGTATGCAAGCAACAATTTACACTCTACTTCAAAATCAACTTTCGTTGCTTTGACAATCATTGTTTTCAGCCAGTCCTCAGAATTATAAGTTTATGTTCTAATCAAAGCATTAAATATGTATGGTTTACAAACAAGGCCTTTGATAATAGCAACAGGATCTATTGTAGAGTCAGAGTTGTCCTGCAATGCGTAGAGGTCTTTTGCTGGAATTTGCAACAAACTAGTGCAGCTTCATCAAAAGAAATACACCAAAGGTTGCTTGAATGGTCTTGCAACTTTAACTATAGAAGATAGAAATAGTTGCATTCCTCAATTTCCATCTGGTAGCGATCACAAAACCAAACATCAGCACGAGGACGTGTGCATTTCCTTTTGCATTCTTTACCATTAACCAACAAGGGGCAAGCAATGTAACAAAAAGACTCATTTTTTGTAATTTGAATGGTTGCTTTAAAAATGGCTTCAATAGTTTCTAGAAAATGGAGGTAGTTTTTTAAGATAAATGCAATAGTAACTCTCATTTGAAGGATGCATCCTATGAGGTTCAGAAGAAGATGAAGCCACTTGGTCTACTTTAATTGGGCCCTTGGATCTAAGAGTGTTTTCCTCAGGAATAGAAGGGTTAATCTCAAGGACTGTTCCTGTTGATGTGTTGATAAATTTTCCATTAAAGTAGCCTACACGGCCACCGTGGACAACAATAATGAATATTTCACTAGAAAGGTACATCCACTCCAAAGTATTACCTTTTTCTTGCCAACTTGGGCACCACAAATTAACATCAATGAAAGAAGTGGAGATATCATATAGTTTAATGGTTCGCCAGATTGTTTTAGTTCCATTTTTCCTACGAACAGTTGAAATGTACCCAACATGCACTACAATTCCAATAATATCAACCAAGTTGTTATCACTATAGTTGCTTATATCACTAACTGGCACAAAAGAAGAGGTTTTTTTTGGGACGGGAATCTCATCTTCACATCGTTTTATTGTTTATTTTTCATCCAAAAAAAATTCAAGATTACTATTTAATTTATTGAATATTTTATTGGCTTCCTTGACCAATCCCCTTGATATTAAATAAGTTGACCCCACCTCAACTCGACTATAATGCAATTCAACAATATCATCAAAACAAGTAATGTGTATTTCTCTCTCCTCCATATCTATAACATTGTCAAAACTAAACAGTTGGCCTTCACCTCTTTGTTTGTGGAAATGATGCATCTCCCTAATATATGTTACACACCCTTTCACTGTCCAAACATTTTGATAAATTCTCAAAGCTTTAATAGGGCTGACCTTTGGAGGGTTGATTTTTTTTTAGGGGACAATTGTAGACCAAATTTAGGGGCCCGTTTAGAAGGAGACGGTGAGTTAGGCGCCAACATTTGCTCTTCTTGTCGCTTGAACAAATACCTAGGGGTCCCAATAATTTGACAATCAGGCATAATCACAACTAAGTTGGATATGATTAAGGCCCTAGAAAAGAAGCAAAACAATATATTACACAAATTATATGAGGTAGAAATGAAAGAGACATAATTTTTTAAGATATACAAGAAACAACACAACCCACCTTGAATCTTGGATATTCCTAGAGACATAGTCTTTTAAACATACAAGGGACCCTTTTTTCAAGGCACCTGTAAACAACATATCATTGCATTTAGAAGTGAGGGTTCCTATTTGCAAATGGTGGCCATCAGACAAGACAACCTTGTATCACTCAACCTTCCCTTCATCACTGCCAAATTTTTTGAAGGACAAAAGCTAAAGGACCGGAGAGGGAACAACATCGTTGGCATTGATGGAATGAATTGAATGGATTCAAAGTTGGATGTTTCTTTGCAACCTACAAAGACACATCTATTCAAGCAAAATGCACATCATCACACCAAATGGATAGAACAAGTAAGAAAAAAAAGGCTAGAAAGAGATACAATTTTATGTGTTCTAAAAGATCAATGCATGTCTACTTTCATATCTATATCCTCTACTAGGGCCAGCCATATATGTATACACCTAAATGCCAATAAAGCAACAACAACAAGAAAGGTAGGAAACAAAAACAACAAGTTTGTAGTAGGCACAACGAAAAAGTAGGACAAACTTACAGAATCAAATTTTGCAAGTTGGTGGACTCAGAGTCGGACTCCGTAGCATGACTTGTAGGAGGTGACACCAAATCAATTTTTGGGGGCTCTGGAGACCCATCCACAGAGCCCGATTTCATAGAAATATTTATGGGACCCTTTAAAGGAAAAATATCTTCCAACTGTAGTTGACTGATTGGCTGCTCTATACCACAGTAAAAATAAAAGATTAATGTATTGCAACATTCAATGCCAACTGGTGGAGAACTTAGAATGGATGGAATCTTCTTTCTATATTTCTATAAACACTATATGCAAACATTTGTATATGTTGCTACTTGTTGCCTTCATCTTTTTTAATAGAAACAATGGAATATATAACAACAAGAATGAAAATATTTAAGTACATATATGGGTTAAATTTTCCCTTTATCTAGACATTTTGGAAAACACAGATAAGAAAATATATATATCCATATGTACACATGTATATATTTATCTATATATACAAAAATATATCTAAATAACAACATATTCCATCCAAACAAATTAAGCATGTTAAAGATTACATAATTTTAAAGATTAAAAAACAATTCTTGTTACAAGAACAATAGAATACTCTGTTACAAGAAGCTTCAAATAGACGAGGGGAAAATAATATCATGAAAGTTATTGAGAGTTAAACAGATGAGGGTAGAAGAATATCATGAAACATATTAATAGAAGACAACTAGTCTATGTAGCAGTTGCCTTGTAAATTCTAGTTCCATAATTTTTTGTGCAATACTTATTGAACAATGAGCAACATTTAAGAATATCCTTTGTTGAAGAGACAAGCTCCACATTGTCATTATAAACTATGGGAAACTCTTTTATATTTCAATAATTTTTACAAATTTAGTCTGCTATCAAACCAACACCACAATGGCTATTTCAACAATGCAACCCAACTAATATATTTTCTCACATTTCACAATATACTTTCCATGACCGACTTTGAC
>VDFB02047692.1:0-23169 GCA_007258455.2 Sequoia sempervirens | reverse complement strand
CAATAGTATATGTATTCTTTTTTCCATCATGAATAGCCTATCTATCATACTTCCAAGGCCTTCCCAACAAAACATGGCATACATCCATAGGCATGACATCACACAAAACTTCATCATGATAATTTCTTATCTTCAATTTCACCAAACATTGTTCACTTACCAATATATTATGCTCATCTTGAATCCATGCTATTTGATAGGGCTTTAGGTGTTTCAATATTTCCAGCTTCAATTTGGTCACCACTTCTTCAGAACTGGCTCCTGTGAGCTTCCATCACACAATCACTTTGCAACATTTACCACCTTTGCATTTGGTTTAAAATAAATTTCTTGGACCATCTCACTTTGACACAATACTCTATTCACCAACACTTTCCATTTTTGTTTTATTAGGATGATCCAACATGATCTCTCCCTCAACAGCTGGGCTACATTCCCATTGTTCTATGTCTTTCTACTCATCTCTCCTTGAGTACATTCAAATGCTCTATGTCCTCCACCACACTTAAAACAAGTTCCTATGAATACTCTCTTCTCCTTATCATCTTTTCTATAACCTTCATTTCGGTAACCACCATATCTTCATCTCTTGTAAGAGTTCACATCACCTCTATGGTATGAATTATCATTCTCACTAACTTCCTTGTCTTTATTTTGATCTGTAAAAGTTCCTCTTCCTCCTCCAGTAAAAATTATGCCTCTTTGAAATCTTCCACATCTTCCTCTCTATCTTTGCTCATGTCTTTTATTCAACTTTTCTTCTAGTTTTATGGCACATTGATATGCCTCCTTCACACTCTGCAACTTTATCAAACTAATATCGTCTTGTATAGATGGTCTCAAACCATTCACATACTTGGATAATTGCTCGATCTCATCCTCTAAATGTCCAGATCTGATATTTTGTTTATAGAACTCCTCTGTATATTCTATCACATTTGATTCCTTCTACTACAAATTCTACAATTTTTGAAACAAACTGATCTGATAGTCTACTAGCATAAACTTTATTTTCAACTTATTCACCATCCAATCCCATGATTTTATCTTTTATTTTCCTCTTATTTGCCTATTTGTCTGCAAATATTCCCACCAAAGGGATGCATGTCCTTTCAACTTTTTACAAGAAAATTTCACCTTCTTGTCTTTAGTGGTACCTTCAAAATCAAAATACTTTTCCATCTTTGTTATCCAATCAAGCAATTCTTCTTATTCCAACTTACCATTATATTCTGATGGATTGAAATGTGGCTTATTATTTTCTCTAGTTAGGGCTCTTATGAACCTCTCCTCTCCCTAATCCAAGCTAGGCTGATCTTCTCTTCCTCTTTCTTCTTGTACTTCTAGCTCTTTATCACTCACATCATCAACTGGTCGACCTCTCCTCTAGGTCATTTCAGTTGTATCTAATCTAGCAACAATTCCTCTCAACATCTCTAGTAAAGCTAGGTATGTATTTCCACATGCTCCATTTCCTCTAAAATTTCTTCTTCCCGCCATATTTACACAAGTCCTCTGGAGCTGCTAGTTGGATCCATAGTCCACCACCCCACAACAAATCTTCAACAAGACTCTACAAATTCTAGCAATCTCTCACATATCAAACCTCACTCTGATACCAACCTGGTGCAACCATAGTAGGAGGATCCTCAAAGAGAAAAATCTGGACCATGCAACAAGATTAAAACAATAGAAGCAACACAAAATATAGAGGAAAATGCAGATGAAAACATGCTCATTAATAAAAATCTTAATTACAATCAGTCGGCAACATCTAGGCCTTCAAATTTGGCTCATAGGCCTGATATAACATATACAAAAATACAACATTCCAATATGCTCCTTAATATGAGCTAAAATATAACATCTCAAATCTAATATTTTATCTAACTACTTTCTAATGATCTAATACACTGATCTATATCACATCTTGAGATCTAGAGTCATCTACATCAGCCAAAGATCATTACAATCTCCAATGAAAGAAAATGTAGTGTGTGCATGAATAGGTTGGCCTCAAATTTGAATTACTCCTTGGTGAATGCATGGGATTAAATGTGGACCTATAATTAAGGTCAAGGACACTCCACAGAATAGTTAAAATCATATCGTCAAGATCTGCAAGTTACTTGAAAGATCCGCGAGATCGAATGAGCAGTTAGGTTTGAAAATTATTATGTTGTCAGTTCAGGAAACTACCATTAAATCTAAAAGTGATAAATTGCTGGAAAAATATCCAATCATGCTCAAATCTGGAATAAGGAAAATGAACATGTCCACAATGAAAAGGTATATCCACAAGGTCTGGTGAGAAAATATGATGAATCCACCAACTTGAACTAAACAAGAACTGAACAAGGACAAAACTAAAAGTAAATATTTTTGGTTGATGCAAGATTACCAACAACCAAGGATACTCCTGTGTCAAGCTATGTGCATGATAAGAGGCTTATTGGAGATAAAAGTCTTGTAAATTATAGCTAAAAGATGGAGATCATAATACAATTTTTTTTCATGCTTTTGCACAGATCAAAAAGGTAGCAAAATCAATTCATTCAATTCAAGAACTGTCTACATGAAACTAACTTACAAAAGAAGATGGCATTAATAATGGATGTGTTAAGTTTTTCTCAAGACTCTTATCTGCTCCGCAAAGCAAAGATGCCAATATAATTAATGATGAAAATAAATTGTTGGACACCATTCCTCAATTGATCAGTAATGAAGACAATACCCTGATTATGAGACCTTTCACTATGGAGGATTTGAAATATGTAGTCTTCTCCCTTCCACTAGATAAGGCACCTAATCTTGATGGATTCATTACCTTATTTTTCCAAAAATGCTAGGAACTTTTGTGTTTTGAAATACTCTAGGAAATTGAAGAATCTAGAAGAAATGGGTCTATCATTAGGAGATTCAATGTAACAAAAATTGCAATTTTTCCAAAGGTCAAAGAGCCTAAAACATTTGTTGAGTTCAGGCCTATTTCACTATGTAACATAGTTTACAAAATATTTACTAAGGAAATATACTTGAGATTACAATTGCTCATACCAAAAATTATTTCTCAGGAGCAAGGATTTTTTGTCCCAAGGAGTGAGACGTATGAAGGAGCAATTGTTGCACATGAAGTGCTGCATACAATAACAACTTCAAAGCTACTTTCTTTCATTGTTAAACTTGACATGATGAAAGCCTATGATAAGGCAAATTGGAAATTCCTCAATAAGGTCCTGCTAAAGTTTGGGTTTTGTTCTCAATGGCGTAGATGGATAATGTCTTGTTTGTCAGGAGCCAAGTTTTCAGTAATTATAAATGGGATTCCAACAAGATTTTTTAGTGCCACCAAAGGTGTTAGGCAAGGAGATATTCTTTCACCTTTTCTTTTTATTATTATGGCAGAATCCTTAAGTAGATTCATTCTTTTAAAGCATAATCAACGTCTATGGCATGGAGTGTAGATAGAAAATTCAAATATCTTAGTTACACACTCTCTTTTTGTCGATAATACTCTTCTTTTCAACAAGTCAACAATAATGGAAGCTAAACAAGTTAAAGAGGTTCTAGAAAAATATTCAACTTCCGGACAAAAGATTAATGCAGCAAAATCCAAGATTTACATCCTTAATAGTCCTAATAATTTGAAGAAGAAAATAGTAAAAATTTTGGGTTTTCAAGAAGCAAAATTACCTTGTACCTACTTAGGGATCCATTTCTTTAAAGGTTCAAAAAAAGTTCACTATTGGGACAAGGTAGTTGATAGACTTAAGTCAAGAATCTTGATATGGAAATCCAAGTGGTTGTCATTGTCTGGAAGAATTCTTCTAATCAAATCAATTTTATCATCAATTCCAAACTATTTCCTAGTTGTTGTCAAAGCTCCTTCATCTGTAATCTTTGAAATTGAAAATATAATAAAATATTTTCTACAGAAAGGTAATATTAACGAGTAGAAAAAGGTACCCCTGATATCTTTAGAAGTTCTTACAAAAGGAAAGAAACAAGGAGGGGCAAGAATTCAGAATCTCTCATGGAGAAATAACGCATTTGGGGCCAAACTAGCATGGAAAATATATGCTAATCCAGAGGCTAAATGGACTAGAATATTGCAAGCCAAATAATTAGATAATGGAAACCCATCACCAATCTTAAAAGTGGTTGATCGTCCAAAGGGATCTACCATTTGGAATTCCATTCTCAACAATAGAAGCATCATAACAAAGTTCTCATCCTGGGAGGTAAATAATGGGAAAAGCGTAAAGTTCTGGGCAGATTTATGGAATGGACAACCTCCATTGTTAGAGAATTAGGATCTACATCGTAAGAAATAATTCTATTTGAAGCTTTGGAAAAAAAAAAATTAGACTATGTGTGCAATATTTGAACTCCCCCCTTCTAGAAAAGTTGTGTGGAAAAACCTATGGGTGTATAAAAGTAATCATCATGGAAAAAATAGGCCCTTAAGTGGGTAAAAATTCAAAAATCAGACTTAGATTAACTTGACATAAAAATTTGAATAAGCTATCTATATTATTTCAAAAATATGTAATAATAGAATATGTATAAAATTGAATGTAGTTTCTAAACTACTAGGTTTATTTTTTTTAAATAAAAATTTATTTGGTGAAAATTTGAAATTTCAATGCAAGAGTAATTCTAAATCTCCCCAAGGAAAATAAGAATGGTGGTGTCTTTCTAAATCCACCCTAACCACAATAAAATGACAATATTTTTATAATATTTTAGATATAAGTAGAGGGACTCCATGTCCCGAATGTGATGCATATTTTTATAATTTTGCAAGTAAATAATTAATTATGAATTTTTATTACAACCTTTAAAAAAAAATATAAAAGACTCGCATGTCTCCACTCAATCTTAACTTGGTCAAACTTCATGAAATTCATTTTTATTTTTTAATCCCATAGTATGTGAAGCATAGAATGTGACGCCTGTTTTGGATTCAAAAAATATGATACCATTTGAAAGCTATAGATTTTTTTCAATCAGCCTATCAATCGAGACTTTAATCATAATTCAAATTGAAAATTAATAATAATTATTTATTAAATTCAAAGTAAAGCATAATTTATATTGGTGGAAAGCTGAGGAATATCTTTTAAAACCCTTTCGCTTCATCAATTTTGGGTAAAAAGAATTTGTCAACCACATAATCTAATTCATATTACAATTTTGGGCCCATCATGATCCCACATACCCCTACGTAAAGTATTCTTAACACACAACAGTCTTTTTTTTTTGTAGTATTATGAAGGAAAGAATAGTTTATCTATCTGAACAACCATATAAGATAATATGGTCAGCCTCAAAAGTAGGGTCATATTCAGTAAAGGAAGGTTATGTAGTTTTAAGCCAATCTAAATATAGTTCACAACCTCAACACAGATTTTCTTTCTATTTGAATAATAAGGTCTTGCCAAAGGCAATAAATTTTATGTTGCTTTCTTTATAGAAAATAATTTTAACAAGTGACCATTTAGTCAAACTAGAGATTACAAACCCATTCAAGTGTTCGTTATGTGAAGAGGAGTTTGAAACAGTAGATCAATTGCTTCTTCAGTGTAACTTTGCTAATCAATGTTGGAATTTTATTAAAAATAGGTTAGATCTCTTCAATCCCCTTCCAAATATGCTTTTGGATATTTTTTTAAGTTTGTCATTATTATACTAATCCTCTTTTTTTGCATGTATTTGGTATATAATCATGGTGATTGTTGTATGGAACATCTAGTGGGAAAGAAACATGAGAATCTTCAAAAAATCTAAATCCTCAGTTGAGTTGACAATCTTGAAAATCAAAAAAGCAATATTAGAAGGGGTTAATTCATGTGTCCAAAAAGAGAAATTGACCAACTCATTATTCATAGATTGGGACAATTTCATTTTGAAGAATTGGAAGGGTATCAAGTTACCATTTGATGGTAGTCTATTCAAAAAAAAAATCCCAAAAGTTGACAAAAGACTAGTCAAATTGATCCCGCCTCAAGAGGGTTTAGTAAAAATAATTTTAATGGAGCATCTAAAAGAAATTCAGGAGTTTCAGGGGTTGGCATCCACATCAGAAATTCATCAGGGAAGGTTTTGGTAGCCTCTTCAATCCACTTAAATCAAGGCATGAATAATAGTGCAGAAGCACAAGCACCATTATTGGGTTTGGAATAAGCATTTCAAATGGGGATTTCAAATCTTCACATAGAAAGTGACTCAATGATAATTATCAATGGATGCAGAGAAAGAAAGATTTATAATTGGGATTTAAGTTATATTTTACATAAAGTATGGGCTCTGATAGAGAAGCTAAAGGCTTCCATAATTTATCATACTTATAGAGAGGGTAATAAGGTAGTTGATTTCCTTGCAAACCTTGGTTGTGACGCCATAGAGATTAGGGTTTTACATGACACAAGTCAACTAAATGCCTTCCCTCAATTGATTGAACTAGTAAACCATGGTGCTATGGGAAATCATTCAACAAAATAATCTAAATTTTGAAAATCCAAGGAAAAAAGTGAAATATCTCGTACATTGGATATGTTATGTTTATATCAGGAAATAGGGGAAGTGTGTTCTAATAAGCACAAATAGTAAATGCCATATGCACACATAATTCTTTTCTAATTTGATAAGTTATCCCACTTTATACAATTTGATATTCTTACCCAAGCAACTCGAGTTTGATAAAATCTTATTGCTAAGAAATGATAACTTCAAGATTCATAAAGTCTACTCATGGTAGAATTTATCACATGTGTATTATTTAGTCATTTGTAGTTGAGTACCACCCCATTGATATAAAGTGGTTGCCAGAATACTTGGAGTTCATATTGGCACACATAGTAAGGAAGGATTACGCAGATTCTCTAAAGCGACAAAAAGCTTGGGTGTACATCTGGAGTCCATATCTAAAGGACATGGCTAAAATTGTAATGATTTTAGTTGAGGATTGTAAATCTATATCCAAATTTAGCTTCCAAATTCAGCTTTCCTAAAGAAAAAATATCTCAGAGGAGTATCCTTTTAATGGTTATAGCTTACTAATACTTTTTGTGTGAATGTAGACAATGGCACTAAGCCAGCTTGTTCGTAATTAAAATTGCATGTGTAAGCAAGGAGGATATTTACTAATGCAAATATAAAGACATCTTAAGCATGTCGACATTGAAGGCTGCCTTCCCAAGAAGCTTGATTTGAAAAGGGTATTACAGGTCAGTTTGAAACATTGTTTGCTCATAAACAAAATCAGTGAAGCAATAATTAAGTCGAGCATAGAGAAGGGTAGTGCATTGGTTTCCATTTTAAGGTTTATATGGATCTTAAGGAGTTTTGTGTGAGGAATTATAGGGTGCTGGTAGCGGTGAAGAAATGGGAAGAGCCATTTTCATCGTGCATTGATATGGAAGAGCTATAGCATGTGTTTTTGATTAGTTGCAAGTCTGTTTTAAATTGCATAAAAATCATTATTGGCAAGGACATCCTTCACACAGAGTCTCAAAGGCCCATATTTCCTGCCAACCTTATGTCTATTTTCTTATCAAATTTGATGGTCTTGGTATAGAACTTCAATGTTTTATGAACCATTGCCCAAAAATTTGTAATTCAGCCATACATGGAGAATGATGCTCTACTTCAAAATCTTCAAAAATATGACTTTACGCAAGGTGATGGGTTGTTCGACGGCCTATTTCCTAGGCATTTCATTCATCACCATAAAAAATGGTATGCAAAAAAAAATGAGGTTAAGCTCTTGTCGAATTTACATGACTCTTCTACTTTTCTTTATCAAGCCCTCAACAAACATAGTTTTCATTTCACCATGGAGGAGATAGACCAATTTAAGAGGAAATTTCATGCTATTTCATTTCTGAGAGGGCATAATTGTGTGTATAATCTAGAAGTGTCTGCCATTCCAAATATTGCCAGGGGTTTTCTATGCTTCCATAAAATCCCTGATATAAATATCACAATACCCTCCCATGAGGATGCAAGGAAACAAAAGCAAGTTAAAGATGAGAGTTCAGTGAATGGTCTACATTGAGGTGTTCTTAATTTTGTATCTATTTAGCAAGCTAGATATGGGTATACATTATATTTAGAATTGATAAATTTTGTAAGGGCTCAATCCAGTGATGATATTTTTTGATGTATGGGGTTTATTATAAGAGAAAATGGGTCTGTAATTATAATAGTATGGGTCAAGAAAGTTAGTAAGTGAAATGTAGAATGCATTGTAGTATTACAAATTTTAGTGGCTAGTATTTTGAACAGTATTGGTTTGATAATGTTGTAAAACCATGATATGGATCCCTATCATTAGGATAATTTTGTATGAATTGTATCTCATTGAGCTACAATTGGAGGTTTTCTTCCTCATTTTGTCCTGCTGATATGCTCTTTTGATCTAGGATTTTATATTATTTTATTTATATATATCTAATATATTATAGTGGATTGCCACTTTTGCTAAAAAAAAAACATTAAATTTTTCTTTAAATCAAAAAATATATATTTTTAAATTCAATCAAATAGTACTTTTTTCTACCTCTTTAATTTAAATATTTATTTATTAGGATTTTCATATATCAACTCTAGATATTTATGTAAGTCATTTCAATCTGATGTCTTCTAACTTAAAAAATTATTTTATATCCTTGTACTTTGGTAAAATATATTTTGTATTTTGTGTTTTTAATTTTGAAAGGAAGACGCATGTGGACTAATTTGGTTCCATCGCTACTTTTCATTTTTCACTAATGTAGTCTATAATTTGAATCATGTATCAGCGATGCATGATGTAAGGTGAAGATTTTCAAAGATAAGCAGTGATCTAGTGGTCAATATTTTATCATGTCAGTGCTCTATTCACTAATTGAATTCTAGAAAGAAAAGGAAGATCTGTGACAGGTGATGGGATGTTTTAGGGAATATTCTCTTCAATGTTGGCTCTTTGTACTTTACCGGATGTAAATGAAAAGCATAGACTAGGATGGCAATACATGAGTATTGTTAGATTAAATATGACTAGTGAAATTTAGGGTAAACATGGTGACTTTCTAAGGTGGTATTGCCATTTTTAAGGCACAAGTTGTAAAAGCCAAAAATGATGCTTGAAGATCGCCATTGATGGTGTTTTAAATTCAAAAAGATTGGTGGCCCAAATTCAAAGTTGATTGGCTAAGTTGTCAGCTCGCTCGTATGAAGCTCTCCTCAATCATTAATGACTACATACTCCTAATTGTCTACTTAATGTGGATTTCCTACGGGTATGTGCAAGATCATGATGGGCCAAAAAGAGGCAATATGATGGGTATGTGTAGGGTATGTGGCTGACGACCTTTTTTTACCTAAAATTAATGAAATGAAAAGGGTTTTTAAAGAAGATTCTCAACTTTTCACCAATATAAATTATGCTTTATTTTGAATTTAATAAATAATTATTATTCATTTTCTATTCGAATTATGACTAAAGTCCTGATTGATAGGCTAATTAAAAAAATCTATAGCTTTCAAACGGTATCACATTTTTTGAATCCAAAACATGTGTCACATTCTATTCTTCACATACTATAGGATTAAAAAAATAATAATTGAATTTCATGAAGTTTTGACCAAGTTAAGGTTGTTAGACATACGAGTTTTTATATTTTTTAAAAGTTGTAATAAAAAATTCATAATTAATTATTTACTTGGAAAGAAATTACAAAAAAATATGCATCACATCGGGACATGAGTCCTCTACTTATATATTAAATTTTATAAAAAAATATTATCATTTTATCATGGTTAGGGTGGTCAGACAGACACCTATTTTTTCCCTGAAATTTAAGTACTTTTGCATTGAAATTTCAAATTTTCACCAAATATTTTTTTTTAATAAATAAACCTAGTAGTTTAGAAACTACATTCAATTTTCTACAGATTCTATTCTTACATATTTTTGAAATAATATAGATAACTTATTCAAAATTTTACGTCAAGTTGCCTAATTCTAATTTTTCTAATTTTTTTGTCACTTAAGGGCCTATTTTTTCCATGATGATCCTGCACATACCCCTACCAATTTATCTCACCATTTACAGTCTTCAATAATTGAGAAGCATGAGCTATAGAGAAAGTGTGCAAGTCATAGGCTTTTAATTGTAGAGTATAGAAGTATTTATCTTGGATAAGTTGATTTTTATATGAGCTATATTTGATTCATGCATTATTTGGTTTAATGGTTTCATATTTCTAGGATAGTGAGAGTTGTGATTGTCTGTAATTATCACTAGGGCTAGTTGAAATTGTCTAGGTTTGAGGTTGTTTTGTTCTAAAAATTCAATTCAAGAGCTTAGGTTAGTGAATCTTCTCATAATCAAAGATTTTTTAGTTCTTACCTTGTGTCTTGTGAGAATGGATAAGTCAACCATGTTTGTCCAACCAATTAGGAGGTCCAAGAGGCTCGGTGTATTTGATTTTCAAGAGGAAATATCTATAGTTGAACAAGAAATACCTGAAGCTTCTACAACACCAAAGGACAGGAGGAGTGTCCATGGTAAAAACAAAAAGGATTGTGTTAAAAGAACCTACAATTCAAGGAGGCGGGTTGTTTTAGAAAATTTGTTCAAGTTTAAAAGGAAGGGACCCATTGAGCCTAAGAAGAAAGAAAAGAAGAAGAATAAGTATCATAAAGCTTATCTGGGGAGGCACAACAATCCCATTGAGGTTTCAAACAAATCTTCAGGCAATGGAGGAGAAATTGACCTAGATTATGGCCATTATCTTCTCTCTGGTGCCATATGAGGATTTTGATGAGGGAGGAGTGGTAGCTCCTCTAGTTTCAGCACGAACATAGGATAGATGGGCATACTCTGATATTGATGAATCATAGTAGCGTCCCAACCCTATTTTTTTATGACACCATTGTCAATGTAGCAAACTCATCCTCTTTAGCATGTATATGGTTTTTTTCTTTGGTGATGACATCCAGATGTGTTGGACTCCATGGCTTGGATGGAAAATATGCATTTTATAGTTAGTATATAAGTTTTTTCTTTTGGTGTTGATGGATAATCTTCTTTAGTCGACGTGCATAAGGAATTTTGGTGTTGCTACATCAACAAATGATGCCTTTTGGAAGGCTAGTTGGTCTGCTTCAACCAACTACATGGAGTTTTTTCTTTTACTTTCCCATGATTCTAAAATGATTAAATGTAACCATCTGTGAGGTCTCTAAACCTAAAATGAAATGTTACTAAAATGGTAATTTGTCCTGAAGCTTGTTGCTACCATTCTTCTAAAATGGGATTTTAGGGTGGATTACTGGGAGTTCAATTTTTGAGTCTCAAAAAGGTCTAAGTGGGAAAGCTAAGCTCGTGTAAAATTAGAATGTAAATTCATGCACAAACGAATAGGTTAGTAAGGAGTCTAGGCTATGAGTTGATTTGTAATGATCTCAAATAGTTTTATAGTAGCAATAGTTTATAAATGAAAATGCTAGTTCCAAAGCATATTCTCTCCTATGTAATTTTCTTATTATGAATGAAATGGTTAATGATCTTTTCATTTGTCTTCAATTGTTGTAATTGAATGAGTGATTTTTTTTTGCTTCAATTCAAGTAATTGATTAAATGCTAAAGTGAGGTCACATATTTGTAAGGAAAGATCATTGGATTGATAAGTAGTTGTGTTTTAGGCATGGGTAAACCCACAAAACTAGTTTACAATTCTAGCAAGGAAAAGTTGTAAAAAATGCCCCCATCCAAAAAAAATTGGTTTTTGGGGGCTCAAACAAACATCTAGTTTGAGAGAACAAAAAGGGGGTTTCGCTAGAACCCCCCTTTGAGAGAACCTATTAAATGTTGGGTCCCACATTTCCCAAAAAAAACAAAGGGAAAGGGTTGTGGAAAGGGGGTTGCTCAAACCCACTTTGAGTGAACCCTAGGTTGGTGAACCTCAGGAATTCTAACCCCCTTTTACCCCCTTTTCCCCCTCTAGCACCAAAACACTCCAGTATTTTTCCCTTTGAAGCTCAATTTGAGGATGAAAATGGAGGAGACTTCATAGACCCAGCTGGATGATGGTAGTCCTTGGAATGAGCTATCCAACGAATATAATTTTAATATGTTTTGGTTTGATTATTTATTTGAACATGTATTTTAGTAATTTGAATGAATTCGCTACATGCATTTGAATTTGATGTGACGTTAACATTCTTCATATTACAGGGAAAGGATGAACAAGGAAGTGTCGGGTGTGAAGAAATGTCGTTAATAAGATCGAGGCCTAATTTTATTGACTTTTGACACTAGCCTACTCAAGAAATGTCACTAATAAGATCAAGGCCTAGTTTTATTGATTCTTGACACTAGCCTACTCAATTTCTCAATTTCCTTCAATTTCTATCAAATAAGTGAAAAAATAAGCCTTGATTATTAGCAACGTTTCTTCATCTGTCTGATTTTTCCTTTCCCTTTCCTTCTGATCTATTTTCAATAGTATTTCTCATCCATAGGTACATATAAATGATTTGATTCCATATCTATAAATGTGTTACAAAATTTGTCTACATTTTCAGATAAGAATTTCATCTCTCCCCCTATTGATTCTCTTTCTCTATTCTTAGATCTAATCTTTCCTTTTCCTTATATGATCCATAAGTTAATTGTTGAGCATAGTCATTTATATTCATGGGTTTCTTGCAGGCTGAAGGTGTTGAAAGTGCAATTGTCAAGGCAGAGGCTTCCCTAAACCCTCATGCAAGTGGAATCACCCCACCATCAGTGCCAAGGACCCAAAGAAGCCTATAAGATTTTATTTGACCATCTCCTCAATTGCACATAAAACGCACTATAGGAGAGGATGAGAGAGGCTAACAATATTCATTTTCCATTCACACTTTGATCATGTAATTATTGAACAATTATGGTGTGGAATTACATTATATTTTATCATGTAATTATTGATCAATTATCATGTGGAATTATAGTACTTTGGTATGTTTGAAGACTATGATCTTCTGCCAATAGTGGCATGGTGCAATTGTTAAGTTGTATTGTTAATCTTTCCATAAAGGCTCCAATCCCTTTGGGTTGTAGTTTTTAAAAATTTATATTGGGGATGAGGTCCCCCATTTGTAAC
Source organism: Sequoia sempervirens (assembly GCA_007258455.2). Classification (NCBI taxonomy): domain Eukaryota; kingdom Viridiplantae; phylum Streptophyta; class Pinopsida; order Cupressales; family Cupressaceae; genus Sequoia; species Sequoia sempervirens. The sequence goes on along the minus strand of VDFB02047692.1, from coordinate 10,029 downwards.
CTCACCGGTTCATAGCTTCAGGTCAAAAGCATTTACCCATCTTAATTAAAAAAAATATAAGACTATGTTCTTGCAGATTTCATGACATTTTTTGTTGCCATGTAAAATTTCATTATAAACAATGTCAAATTCCATCAAATAATGCTAGGAAATGCCACCTCAATTATTGTTATTTATGTCAAACTTACAAATGTAAGCACATGCAATGAGCACTTTATGTTATGCAGACTCTAACAAAACAATGTATTAGAGTTGAGCTTCATATTTTTTAACAACCCTTACTTTCAACAAACATTCCATTTAATGTTTAATATGTTTGGAACTCAAAATGCACATAATAGTTGCAAGATGGAAATGCACAAGGTTGTGACTCACTTCAATTTTGTTCAATGAGAAATTTTGTTATGCATACTATATGAATAATATGTTGTGAAGTTCACCTTCATATTTTATAACAACCCTTACTTTCAACAAAACATTCCATTTCAATATCTGTTCATATATTTGGCACACAAAATGCACATAATAGTTGCAGGATGGAAAACACACAGGGTTGTGACTCACTTCTGAATTCTTGTTCAATGAGCACTTTCTATTATGAAAAATGTAACAAAATAATGTTTTGAAGTTCAATTTAATGTTTTAAAACAACCCTTACTTTCAGAAAACATTCCATTTTAATATTGACGTACATTTTGTGAACAAAGAATGCAGAAAAAAGTTGCAGGAAATAGAAAATTGGTGTAGGAGCACCTACACCTCATCCTCTGTTTTTTATTATTTGATGGTGAATGATGGTTAGTTGGTTAGTATGAATATTTTTTAGGTCTTTTTTCATGAATAAGGTCTATAAAGACCATCAAGCATGTTATAGGGTAAGTTTTTGAGTTTTGGAGTCAAAATGTAGAAAATTGCAATCTTGCAAAAATGTTGTCATGTAAGCCTTGAGAAGGAAAAATCCTAAATTTGTGCTTGGATATGCAAGGTTGAGGTTTAAATTTTGCAATAAGGCTATTTTGAATCCATTAGAGTGGTTTTAGGAGTCATAAGAGTTTAGGATTAAAAGTTGCTTCACAAAATGCAAAGTTGTCGTGTTGACAATATGATGTAATCTCATTTTAATGTTGTAAACACCTTAACAACAGCTCCTTTACTCAAAAATAAGTTAAAGGAAATTGGAGAGTATTTGAACATGTTTATAAAGCCTCCATGGGGTCGAGGCATGAAGGTTGTTGAAGTTTTAAAGCACCAATACAAAGAAAACTCTATTTTTTTTTATTTTACAACATTTTTTCATGTTCTTGTGCGTGGTACAATATGGTACTTCACTATACAAACTTCTAAAGTATGTGCATTGAAATAGGGAAGATTATTCTTTCTCTTGGCGATGATTTTAGTTAATTTCATCAAGTATTGAGTAAGTTACATCAATTTTAGTGAAAGTGTGTCTGAAACCTTTCAAAAAAACTGTTTGGTCACCAAAATGGATGTAATTCCCATTTCCACCATGGGAAAAATATGAAACTTGGTGTATTGGTAGATTTATGATTCCTTTACATGCTTCAATTTGTTTTATATTGAAAAATGTAGGTTTGCAAAAGTTATGTGATGCCCTAGGTCTGGTTTTTGCTTTGTATAGTCTAAAATGTGATCATGTGAATACATTATTTGTTGTTTTCTAAGTACTTGCAGAAATAGAATGGATGGAAAGCATAGAAAATATCTTGGGGAATTTTTCAGAGTATTTTAAAGGCATTAGGGGTGTTGGGGTGTGCCTTGACAAGTTGAAAGCTTCCTTGTACAGGCCTAGTTAAGCCTTGCTTATGGCTTGTAAATCAATCTTTTGATACATTTGTTTTGGGTGTTTGATCTGTGCTTTTGGGAACTTGTGGATGATGGTTTTAGGAGTCTAAAACCATGTTTCATGGTCTGGTTAATTCCTTTAATCATATTTTATTTTGACTATCCTATTGGTGAATGTTACAAAGTTGTATGGGCTTGTGTAGGAGCGATGGAAGAATGGATGTTTTTGGGTGCAAGGTCTATTTGTTTGGTCATGTTGTGCTATGTGAAGATTTTTTACATCATCCCCAAGTTCTATTGAGATTTCTGGTTGTGTGAGTCAAGTTGAGTGGTCAAGTTGCATTGTTGATGGGAATAGTGAAGTTGATGTGTGCATATAGAGTATTTGAGAGAAGCATTTGGGAAAAGGTGTTGCTTCCTTGCCACTCTGCATCAAAAACACATAGGGTTGCAACTCACATCTCAATTCTTGTTCAATGAGTTCTTTTTGTTATGTAGACTATAACAAAACAATATATTGAACTTCACCTTCATATTTTTTAAAAACCCTTACTTTCAACTGACATTCCATTTCAATATTTGCTCAAATGTTTGGAACAAAAAATGCACATAGTAGTTTCAGGATGGAAAAAACACAAGGTTGTGACTCACTTCTAAATTCTTGTTCAATGAGCACTTTTTGTTATGCAGACTGTAACAAAATAATGTTTTGAAGTTCACCTTCATATTTTATAACAACCCTTACTTTCAAAAAACCTTCTATTTCAATATCATCATATATTTTGTTAACAAAAAATGCAAAAAAAAGTTACAGGAAATGGAAAACACACAAACTTTTGACTCACATCTCAATTCTTGTTCAATGAGCACTTTTTGTTATCAAGACTGTAACAAAACAATGTATTGAACTTCACCTTTATATTTTGTAACCCTTACTTTCAGCAAACATTCCATTTCAATATATGTTCATATGTTTGGAACACAAAATGCACATAATAGTTGGAGGATGGAAAACACACAGGTTTGTGACTCACTTTTGAATTCTTTTTCAATGAGCACCTTTTGTTGTGTAGACTATAACAAAACAATGTATTGAACTTCACCGTCATATTTTTTAACAACCCCTACTTTCAGAAAACATTCCATTTTAAAATCGGCATATGTTTGGAATAGAAAATGCACAAAATAAGTTGTAGGAAATGGAAAACACAAAGGGTTATGACTCATTTCTCAATTCTTGTTAAACAATGTATTGAAGTTCACCTTCAAATTTTATAACAACCCTTACTTTCAACAAATATTCCATTTCAATATCTATTGATATGTTTGGAACACAAAATGCACATAATAGTTGTAGGATGGAAAACTTGTACGGTTTATTCACATCTCAATTCTTGTTCAATGAACACTTTATATTATGCACACTATAACAAAACAATATTTTGAACTTCACCTTCATATTTTTTAACAACCCTTACTTTCAGTAAATACTCCATTCCAATTTTTTCATACATTTGAAATAGAAAATACACATAATAGTTGCATGACAGAAAACACACTGGGTTGTGACTCACTTCTCAATTCTTGTTCAATAAGCACTTTCTTTCATCCATAATGTAACAAAAAATGTTTTGAAGTTCACCTTCATATTTTATAACAACCCTTATTTTTATCAAACATTTTATTTCAATATCTACTCATATGTTTGGAACACAAAATGCACATAATAGTTGCAGGATGGAAAACACACAGGGTTGTGACTCACTTTTGAATTCTTGTTTAATGAACACTTTTTGTTATGTAGACTATAACAAAACAATGTATTGAACTTCACCTTTATATATTTTAACAACCCTTACTTTTAGCAAACATTCCATTTCAATATTTGTTCATATGTTTGGAACACAAAATGCACATAATAGTTGGAGGATGGAAAACTCAGAGGGTTGTGACTTACTTCTCAATTCTTGTTAAACAATGTATTGAAGTTCAATTTCATATTTTATAACAACCCTTACTTTTAGGAAACATTCCATTTCAATATCTGTTTATATGTTTGGAACACAAAATGCACATAATAGTTGCAAGATGGAAAACACACAGGGTTGTGATTCACTTCTGAATTCTTGTTCAATGAGCACTTTCTTTTATGAAAATTGTAACAAAACAATGTTTTGGACTTCACCTTCATATTTTTTAACAACCCGTACTTTCAGAAAACATTCCATTTCAATTTTGACATATGTTTGGAATATAAAATGCACATAATATTTGCATGATGGAAAACACACTGGGTTGTGACTCACTTCTCAATTCTTGTTCAATGACTCCTTTCTTTTATGAAGACTATAGCAAAACATTGTATTGAAGTTCGCCTTCATATTTTATAACAACCCTTACTTTCAACAAACATTCCATTTCAATTTCATCATACATTTCGAACAAAAGAAGCATATAATAGTTGCATGATGGAACACACAAGGTTGTGACTCACTTCTCAATTCTTGTTCAATGACCACTTTTTGTTATGCACACTATAACAAAACAATGTATTGAAGTTCAAAATAGTTCAACTTACCTATAATGGTCTTGAAAATGTAAAAAAATGTTACAGGAAATGTTCAACTTACCTATAATGGTCTTGCAAAGCATTTTGATAGGTAAAAAGTCAAAGGTGTTGTTGCACACCTTATAAAAGTTTCAGATGCCACAAAAATAGTTACATTGGAGGTTGGTGGAGGAGGGAATTTGTGTAATGTGGTAGTGGATATAGAACAGACAAGAAATCTCCCACTTCAAATAGTACATCTACATACAAGAGTAACAATTATACCTTTAAACAAAATCCAAGCCCACACAATTTACCTCCTTGCCAATCACTTCAACCTATAGGAAGATCAATTGGCTAAAAAAATGTCCCCTTTGTAGCATCTGAATTGCTACAAATTCATGCACTACAAAATACAAATTGCATAGCTAGTTCAATTTCATCTTCATATGCAACAAGAGATAGTGGTGGCTTGTGTTTCCATTTCTTAGCAATTTGGTTGGTGATTGTTGAGTTGTCGAGGAAATGTGAGATCTCTTGTCTATTTTTTATCCACTACTGCATTACTCAAATTCCCTCCACCAATCTCCAATTGTTGTGGCATCTTAAACTAATATAGATGTACTATTTGAAGTGGGAGTTCTCATATCTATTATGTATCCACTACTACATTACACAAATTCCCTCCACCAACCTCAAATTCCCTCATGTCTATTTTGTATCCACTACTGCATTACACAAATTCCCTATGTAGATGTCCAATCGTTACTCCTATATGTAGATTTCCTATTTGAAGTGGGATTTCTCCTGTCTATTCCATATCCACTATTGTCCTATTGCTTTGGCATCTTAAACTTTTATTATTTGTGCAACAACACCTTTGTCTTTTGACCTATCAATTGTGCAACAAAACCTTTCACTTTTGATATTTATTCGTTGTGCAACAACACCTTTGACTTCTAACAAGTATTAGTTGTGCAACAAAACCTTCCATTACTATCTTTATTTTATCAAATTCCTATCTTTTAGATTGCAACTCTCTTCGAACAATATTAAGCTCCTCTTCTTTTCACCATAATAGCTTCTTCTTGTGTTTTAATTCCTTTTCTAAGTGGTTAATTTTAGTCTTCAGTTGTTTTGCTCCACTTTGAGCATTTCCAATTATTGTTTTTGTAGTGTCTTTATCATTAGAGTATGCAGATGTTTCTTTTCACAAGCTCATTAGCAAACTTGTCTTCCTTTTTGGATAAAACGTTCATGCCTCCACCCAACTGATTCTCTTTTTCTACACTTAGATTTGGTATTGCCTTTTCCTTATCATCCTTTTCTAATTGTATTTATTCCATAGAATTGCTAACTTTAAGAATGCTTGGCTTCATTTGTTCAACTCCACTTATAGCATCATCTCTCTCTTTCTTTGCTTGCAAAAATTCATACGCAATAGAAAACCTTTTGAGTTAATCCACTTCTACATTGCCATTTTCCTCTTGCACATACTACACATGCTCCTTCCTCCACTTCTCATGAGCATTAACAACCACTTCAATCAATACATTATCTATCTAGTTCACTTTGGTATGCTTCTTTCCAAGTTTTTTTAGAGCAGATTCCTTTTTTCATTACATACTTTCCAATACATCCTCATATTTTTTTATTACTATCATGTCATATAATTCCCATAACAAATATTTTTGGGATTCTATCGGATTTCTTGTAGGTAAAGGGATAGAGTTTTAAATTTCCATATTGAAATACAGTAATAAACAGTAATAAGAGTAATACAAAATACAATAATAAACATTAATAAAGAGTAATACAAAATATCTTTCATTCTAGAGTAGTGTTTCAAAACAGTAGATCTACTTATACAATAGTGAGTGGGTTATTGTTTTTACAACACCTTATGTTTTCCAATCTATAGTTTTACAAAATAGTATTCATGTAATTAAATAAATAGTAATAAAGAGTAATAAAAAATATAGTAATAAACACTAATAAAGAGCAATACAAAATATTATTCATTCAACTGTAGTGTTTCAAAAGAGTAATACAAAATAAAATTCAAAGTTTCAATTTTTCATTTAATAAGTCTTCGGAGATCCTAATCAAATTCACTCTTTACATTTTTTAGTCTTTACATTTTTGCCATAATTGGAATGGCAGGGGCATCCTGTGCCAATCCACTGAATAACCTTTTCATCATTTGTTAGAACTGGTGTGAGCTTGTCTAGCAGTGTGCGAAGGGCATGATACATCTCTTGTATGTCCTCTTCGATGTGTGGCTCAACAACATGGCCATGTAATCGCATTGCTTGGTTGAAAAAATGAGGACCCTGATGCTATAGGTTTCTGCTAAATATTGCTTGTACACACCTCATATCCAAAGATGACTGAAGCAATGAATGTGAGAAGATGCCACCAATGGGGTAGACATTATGATCAACATCATATCTTTTGAATGCTTCCACAAGCTATATGTGATTTACCACATGTGTCCACACATATTTTGTGCATATAATCTAAACCAGAGGATAGTTGGTGAGTAGGTCCATGGAGTTTGATAGGAACCTGCATGCTACATCGGCCTCTGAATAGGGGAGTGTCGGTTTGATGGGCTCTGTAAATATACTGATCTTATGAATCACATCCTCCACCATCTAGAAATTGAATTTGAAAGAAGAATGCAACCTCACTGTAGTGAACAGACTGCCATTGTTTTCCTCATCATCATGGGGAACCTGGTCAATGTGAATCCTTGAGTTCAACATTTTTTAGTTGTACTATCAAAAAAAAGGGAAAAAGAGTTAGCAAAAAATAGCATTGTAGGCATGTAGAAGAAAATTGTTATTTACTTGGAACTACTGATTCATCCACTACTTGAGAAAATAAATAAATATCACAATACATTTATGAAAACAAAAGGTCTTAGTTACATGAATACTATTTTGTAAAACTACAAATTGGAAAAAATAGGGTGTTATGAAAACTACAACCCATTCACTATTGTTAAACTAGATCTAAATGCAGAAAAAGAGAATCAGTAGGGTTGAGACATGAAAGTCTTATCTGAAACATATGAACTATGTAATCATAAATACACTTGTTGCAAATAACTTGTTAATAGAAACATATGAATTATTTAATCTTAAAAAAACGTGTTGCAAATAACATGTTAAAAGAAACATGTGGATTATGCAATCATGAATACACTCTCAAAGTTGGGAAAAAAGTAGCTACAAAGGTACATGAAAGTATTTAATACATTCAAAACTCTATCCCTTTGCATGCAAAAAATCTGACATAATCCAAAAAATATTTGTTATGAGAATTTTATGACAGGCTAGTAATAAAAAAATATGATGACGTAGTGGAAAGTATGTAATGAAAAAGGAATATGCTCTAAAAAAACTTGGAAAGAAGCAGACCAAAGTGAATTAGATAGATAATGTATTGACTGATTGGTTTTTCTTGCTCAAGAGAAGTAAAGGAAGGAGCATGTACAGTATGTGCAAGGGGCAAATGGAAATGCAGAAGTGGATTAACTCAAAAGGTTTTCTATTGCATATGAATTTGCGCAAGAAAAGAATGAGAGAGATGATACTATAAACCTACAATTGAAAAAATGAATCCAACCATTCTTGAAGTTAGAAATTCCATGGAACAAATACAATTGGAAATGGATGATAAGGAAAAGGAAATACCAGATCTAAGTGTAGAAAAAGAGAATTAGTTGGGTGGAGCCATGAAAGTCTTATCTGAAAAGGTAGACAATTCCCTAATGAGCTTCCCAAAATAAATTTTTGCATACTCTAATGATAAAGACACTACCAAAAAAATAGTTGGAAATGCTCAAAGTGAAGCAAAACAATTGAACACTAAAATTAATCACTTAGAAAATGAAATAAAACACAAGAATAAGTTGTCATTGTGAAAAGAAGAGGAGCTTAATGTTGTTTGGAGAGAGCTACAATCTAAAAGACAAGAATTTGATAAGACAAAGATAGCAATTGAAGGTGTTGTTGCATGACTGATAGGTCAAAAGTCAAAGGTGTTGTTGCACATCGTATAAAGGTCAAAAGTGAAATTTTTTATTGCACAATTGATAGGTAAAAATTCAAAGGTTTTATTGCATAATTGATATGGATCAATCCTTGAAACAAATGTTAGGAGTTTATGACAAGTCTCCTTTTACTCCTCAAAACAAAAAGGTTGCATGTGTTATGATCAGTACCATGCAAACTGATATAGAAAGACAAAATAAAATTGAAGTAGCCACAAAGTTATTGGAAGAGGCTTTGAAAACCTTTGATTTCATTTCTACATCCATGGTGGAATACAACATCATAACAAAAGAATCTACAAAGGGATGAGAAAAAGAGGTAATGTCAAAAAAATTCACTTCTGCCACCTTACAAGTAAAGACAACATCCAAGACAAACTTTGAGAAAATTGAACTACCACCAATTCCAAAACAAGTGATGACACTTTTTGGAAGACGTTTTGAACTTACGAAGAAACTTGGGAAAGGATGTGATGCTATAGAACAACATATCCAAGTCCCTATAAAGCCAAAAATGAAAGAAATGACTCATGGTTATTGTCCCTCAAAAAAAAAACCTTCATCCAATGTCAACACTATCACAAATAGTTCTTCCAAGAAAACTTTAACCTTGGTACATCCTAAACTGATATACATCTCATTAAATATGTATCAAGTAGAAACTTTGTTTACTTATCAAAATAAATAACATTAGTTTCTACTCCTTGCCATGTAATAGTTGTAGGATCATAGCATATTCACTATTGCAAGGAGCAGCATATCATAATCCATTCTAGGCTCACCTCTGTCCTACACTAAGTGGGGGAAAGGGGGTTAAGTAGCCTTATCATCGTATGTCACTTGTTTTTGTCTCGTTTTGCTAGTTAACCTTTCATGAACATATAAGAGCAAGCTTGGGATGTGGATGACATGTCTTAAGTTGGTTCACATGTGACATACTTATCCATAATGTAGCTTCATTTCAAAAACATATGACTTGGAATAGGCCTTTCTAAGTTGGCTATCATGTCTTCTTTCATGTTATCATTTTTTATTTTCTACTTTAAAGCAATTGCTCACAATGATGGTGTAGCAACCACTTTAAAGTGGGGACATGCATCGATGACATCTTTTGGAAAAAAATTCTTGGCATGATTTTTATTTTTTCTTGTGATGTGTCCTCTTCTTGGTGGTGTCATTGGGTTTGATGTCATCCAAGAGTGTATGATCTACTAACATGGCATGATGAAAATGAGGCATCCCATGGGTGATGATCTAACACCTTGACTTGTCCTCTCTTAGAGACATCAGGAAAAAATCTCCCTAAGAAGAAGACCTTACATGAACAAAGCAAAATCCCCTTTAACAAAATTTTTACATGACATTCAAAAACATTTACAAAAAACATTTATGTGGTTCCTTATAAAATTTATTAGGAGGATAACTTTGGTATGGTTAGTATAATGGGAAGCCGACACACTAGCCCATGACTTTCTTATTCTATAGTGGGAAGTTGACACACTGGCATGACTTTCTCACTAAACCATTTCTTTGGAACAAATCACCCCACGGACAACCTAATGTTCTATGGCCCCAAAGTGAGTGCATCTTTCATCCACCTCATTTTTCTTTCTTTTAG
>VDFB02047691.1:0-19209 GCA_007258455.2 Sequoia sempervirens | reverse complement strand
TTTTCCTACACTTAGATCTAATATTTCATTTTCCTTTTCATCCATTTCCAATTGTATTTGTTCCATGCAATTGCTAACTTCAACAATGCTTTCCTTCCTTCATTTGTTCAACCCCACTTATAGTATCATCTCTCTTTCTTTGCTTACACAAATTCATATGCAATGAAAAAAAAGCAAGTGTAGTATTTGCAAGGGGAAAATGGAAATGCAGAAGGGGATTAACTCTAAAGGTTTTCTAATGCATACAAATTTGTGCAAGTAGAGAAAGAGAGAGAGATGATGTAGAAAGTGGAGTTTGACAAATGAAAGAAGGAAAGCATTCTTGAAGTTAGCAATTGCATGGAACAAATGCAATTGGAAATGGATGAAAAGGAAAAGGAAATATCAGATCTAAGTGCAGGAAAAGAGAATCAGTTGGGTGGAGGCATGAAAGTCTTATCTGTAAATGAAGACAAGCTCCCTAACGAGCTTGCGAAAAGAAACATCTACATACTCTAATCATAAAAACACTGCAAAAACAATAGCTGGAAATGCTCAAAGTGGAGCAAAACAAGCGAACACTAAAATTAACCACTTAGAAAAGGAATTAAAACACAAGAAGAAGCTATCATGGTGGAAAGAAGAGGAGCTTAATGCTGTTCAGAGAGAGCTGCAATCTAAAAGACATGAATTTCATAAAACACAGATAGCAATGGAAAGTGTTGTCGCACAACTAATAGGTCAAAAGTGAAAGGTCTTGTTGCACAAATGATAAAAGTTTAAGATGCCACAACAATAGTTGCATTCCAGGTTGGTGGACAAGGGAATTTGTGTAATGCGGTAGTGGATATAGAACAAACAAGAAAGCTCCCACTTGAAATAGGGTATCTACATATAGGAGTAACAATTATCCCTTTGAACAAGATTGGAGAAATGAGTCAGAAGCCATTGTGTTTCCCATCCTAGAACTACTTCTCACAACCCAGTGTGTTTTCCATCATGCAACTAATATGTGAATCTTATTTATCATTTCTTTATCATTGTTATGACTAAAACATTTGAACAAACCATAAACTCTTTAACATACTAAAACATTTGGCTTTACTGAGTCACAACCCATTGTGTTTTCCATTGTACAATTGTTTTGTGCACTGGTCCTTATCATATGCATTAGCATTTGGATTTTTTCATTATCATGATCTTGCATATTTATGATTTTCATACTGCATGCATGATAGTTTGTGCTTTATCTTAACTCTTGTCTCTTGTCTCCATCAATATCATTATCTTTTTATATCTTTTCTTTTGTTGTCACATTCCAAGGAAGCTTGAGGATCTCTACACCTTGTTGTGTACGAAGGAGAGTGAGGAATGGGGCATGAGTTTTTCTTATGTGTATGTAGTAGGTCAATCCACCCTATGATGATTCCAAAAATAATAACCAATAACAAAGGGGGAATCGTTCCACTCTATGATCATGAAAGAAATGATCACTTCATAGCCTTTCCATTCCATTCATTTGCATATCCAGCCTTCCATATCCTTTCCACCTATATCGAATACTTTTAGTAAGCCACTTATATGCCTTCCTTGCATCTAATCAATGTGTCACATTCCTTTCTTTGTTTTACCCACCTAGGTCATTCATATTTGTAAATCTTACATAACTTTATCTATGTATAGCTCAAACATACCTTCCTATATCATAACAACATTCACACCATGCCATACGAAGAACAATATGAAGGAAATATCAAGGTTATCCATAAAACACTGAGGGCTTGGAAGATAAATATCATAACATAAAGTTGTATTCAAGCATTTTTTTAACAATTTTTTTTCTTTCTTAAGTTTTTGAGTTTCCTTTTGTTTTGGTTGTCAGTTGTTGAGAAGAAAGTAAATCCTGTTGTTATATTTCATATTCTTTGTTATTCTTTGATATAAATATGTGAAACCCTCTTTGGACCCTTCTTATAAGTACTTGACTTGGCTATGATTAGTTTCTTGTAATCAATTTCTTTAAAGAAGTAATGATACAACTCAAAGGTTTACATAACAGTTGCATCATGGAAAACATAGTGGGTTGTGGCTCACTTCTTATTTTTCTACAGAGTGTAAGAAAACAATGTTTTGAAGTTCATCTTCTTGTTTTATGACAACCCTCAGTTTCAGCAAAACAGTCCATTTCATTATTTGTTCATATGTTTTGAACACAAAATTTACAAAACAGTTGCATCATGGAAAATACAGTGGCTTCTGGCTCACTTCTTATTTTTCTGTAGAGTGTAAGAAAAGAATGTTTTGAATTTCACCTTCTTGTTTTATGAAAACCCTTAGTTTTAGCAAAACAATCCATTTCATTATCTATTTATATGTTTCAAACACAAAATTTACAAAATAGTTGCATCATGGAAAACACAGTGGGTTCTAGCTCACTTCTTATTTTTCTATAGAGTGTGAGAAAAGAATGTTTTGAAGTTCACCTTCTTGTTTTATGACAACCCTTAGTTTCAACAAAACAATCCATTTCATTATCTATTCATATGTTTCAAACACAAAATTTACAAAACAATTGCATCATGGAAAACACAATGGGTTCTGGCTCACTTCTTATTTTTCTATAGTGTAAGAAAATAATGTTTTGAAGTTCACCTTCTTGTTTTATGACAACCCTTAGTTTCAGAAAAATAGTCGATTTCATTACCTATTCATATGTTTTGAATACAAAATTTACAAAATAGTTGCATCATGGAAAACACAATGGGTTATGGCTCACTTCTTCTTTTCTGCAGAGTGTATGGAACCGTACTAGGTCTACAAACTCATAATTTAGTAAAAAATAACAAGAAACGTAAGAATTTTTATTGAGTTTCTTCTATAAATCCTTCATCCTCCAAATAGATATGAGGGTTGTGAGACTATGGAAAATGCTTTGGTGATGGGGGAGAGTGAACACATTTTTTGATGGGAAGATAAAATCGACATCAACTATGACGTATGATAAAACCTTTTGTTTAGAGAATGGCTCACTTGAGGGTAGCACAACCTCTTTCCCCTTATTAAAAGGGTGTGAAACAATTGCTAGCTACATCTTGGTAGTGGAAGAATCAAAAGTGGGTTGTGTTTTATCTTGTGAGCTGCTAGTATTGACATCTCTACCTTTACCATGTGAAATCATAGTCTAGTTTTCCTTATATTTTGAAATGGAAGCCTCTACAAACTAGACAACCTCAGGAAATCAAGGAGGTAACTTGACAAGGGGGTTGCCAAAGGGAAATCATTAATTTCATACTTGAAAAATTGACACCAAAAATAAGTATTGGGTAGATTAAAATAAATCACCGACTAGGTGTGTCAATGGTTACCAATTTGAATGTCAACTTACTCTTTCAAATATTTGGATAAATCAATAATACAAGACATGTTTCTTCAAATGAACCTAGTAAAAAGTATCAAGATCCACACAAATAACCTTTCCCAAAGAAGAAACAATGGGATACAAAAAAAAAAATAGAATGGAAGGTGTAAACTCAAAAATTCAATCCAAAATAGCACACTGTTTCTTTTAATTCAAGATTGTGAATTTTTGTGTCCAAGGTTGAATAACTAATAAGGATGAGCAAACACAACAATGGCCATGCTTGAGGATAGCCTTAGAATGGCTGGTCATAGAACAACACTAAAGAAAGAAACCCTTAGTAAGATTCTAAGCAACATTAAGGTAGACCCCATGTGGGACCTATTGTTTGTTGACCCATTCTCAAAGCATTCTTTCAAGTGGAGTTCTCCCCATAAAATATCCTATTAAAGTGAAATGATCTAACAATTTACAATAGCTATCAAACTTAGGGGCGTGCAAAACCACATCCATTGAAGAGACAAAATGTGTACCTTGTTAAATAATTTTGGAACACATTTCTATGGATTCTTTCTTGAAGGAGCCATTTTTTTGAGCCAAAAAATAATCAAATCCAACATGAATTGGTAGATTGAAGTTGTTTGAAACCATATAAAGGGCATAATGAAAATGAAACAAATGAGGGATAATGAAGGGTTTCCTATGTGAAGGGTACAAATTGACATAAACGGAGCCAAGAACTACATAAAAGACATAAAACCTAGTAAAGAACCTTTATTTCTTTCTCCACATGGGACAAAATCTCATTACAAAAATTATTGAATCTTGAGAACAAGAATATAATTTTCTTAGAAATACATTACGAAAGGTAAACTAAATATCATGTATTGTAAAAATGAATGCAAATATAATATTTTACACCAATTATCAAAATGTTATTTTACATCACTCAAATGTATAAAACTATATATTTTAATGTTAATTTCTATTATTTTATTAAAATCTACAATAAATTAATTATAATAAATAAATAAATACAATATTTTATATATCAATGTCCATATTTTAAATATATCTTATACTTACAACAATATTGCTAAATTTATAATTATTAGAAAAATATATTAAAAATAGTTGTATCTCTAAATTATAATTTATATTATATTCAAATCTTAATTAAAATTTATTTAATAATAATTGAACCTTAAAATTTTAAAAATATAAATTATTTTATAACAAACTACAAATATATATATCAATATCAACTATAATAACATTTTAATATTATGAGTAATATATATGTAGTTTTGTTTGTTCATTAGAGTTTGTGTTGACTAAAGCATAATATTGTTTTTCATATCATAAAATATTTACCTATTTTTAATACTAATATACATTCATATGAAAGATAAAATCCCTCACCCTTCACTAATCCAATCACACAAAATATAAAATTAACATTGTTTAGTAGGCTAGTTTAGTCAATATTTATAGGCCTATAAATGAAGGTTGCATAAAATGACGTTACCAATGAGTTCCCAATTTGATGCTTATCAACAATTAACTATATCTTATGTACTCGTTTGTAGGTATAAACGGTCAATAATTACTTTGAATACACTTAATGCTTTCCACTCTTCTTCGCCTCTATTCACGGTAGCCATAAACCCCTTTAGAATTTCAGCTCCTCCCTGCCTTATTTCAAGATTGCGCTGCCCTGTGTGTACAACTGTCACTATCCTCTCTACCGCAGAAAATGTATGATTCTCCAGAAAATAAGCTAGACCTGCCGATATATGCAAAACGCATACAATGATTGCAGTGGATGAAGTTCGAATCTCCTTCATCTTGTGACAATAAACTCTACTATTCTGAATCTCAGCGATTGCATGGTCACCGATCACATCAGAAAATGCATTTGCATTTAATCTTGACACTGCTTCATACACTGCATCCCCTTCTATAATAATATAATCCGACGGCAGTCTCTGAAACATTTGAAAAAGAAGCCTTGAGTTCTGCAGCATTAACTAAGCAATAAAATATTAGAAAAGGGCAAAAGATTAAGTTTTTTAAAACAGACGGTGTAAGTCGCACCTTCAGTCCGGAAATGAAATTCAATCCGCGTGCATGACCAGCCAAGCTAATTGCCAGAGTTTTCAACCGTTCCAACTCTTGAGCACCTTCTATATTCTCCAACTTAGAGCAGTTAAGTATGCTTAACTCTTCAAGACTTATCAGACCAGACATCCCCGACATTGTTTCCAAGTCCTCGCAGTCATGCAATGAAAGAACCTCGAGCGTCTTTACCAGCTTTAAGTCCACTTCAGTTAGTTTAAATGTTGAATCAATCTCCAGATATTTAAGGCTGGGACAGATCTCTCCACTAATTACCAACTTTGGAAAAAATGGAAGATGAAAGGATATCTTTCGAAGGCTACTCATACAGCTATTTGTAGAAGACTCAAAATGAGTTGAACCTCTACTATTGCTCAGAGCCAGCTCTCCATTTATTGGCACACCGGAAATATGCAATGTTTTAAGATTGCTGAGTTTTGCAAGTGATTTTGACAAAGCCGTCCCTTCAGTGCCTGACTGAAAGGAGTAATAAATAGATAATTCTTCCAAATGATACAACATTTTTATTAAATCTGGAAGATTTTGCAATCCACAACAGACCGCAAGATAGAGCCGTGTCAACAGAAAACTGTCCTGGAATTCACAATTAATTTTCAAAAATGAATTGCTTCTCAATTGTTGGACAATCTTCACCAGACTAGTTTATTGAAATGTATACTCTGCCTCGAAAAGAGATCTAGTTTGCTGCAAAGAAAACAAAATACCTGGGTGTCGATTTGACCAGGGGGAATGCTCCATAATTCATGAACTCCGGAAGCATACAAATCCCGTATCTGTCTCACAGGAAACCAGGAAGGAAGTGTGTTCCCTTTGTAGACACGAACCAGGCCCAGCCACAGGAGAGCAGTCGATGTGTCAACATAGTTATCTGAATTTCCTATCAAATATTCAATTTGAAATTTGAGGTAGGAATCCTCAAACTTATCATAACACCGACCATTTGTTTCTTCTAAGATTTTTTGAAATCCCTTTTTCCGCTGCATTCAAGAATACTGTTAACTTTACATGCTTTGGTGCTTAAATAAGAAGAAATAAAGTCTCCAAAGCTTTTTACGATTTTAATTATAGAGATATAAAGAAGCAGCGCACCATAGATCTAAGATGCTGTGGCCGCCACAACCGACGAGGCACCTCTTTCTCCGCCATTTGTCTTCCGAAGTCGCGTAGGTGATCGTGCATTCTAAATACAGGTGTCCGGTCAGTGTACCATATAAATTCATCATGCTCTGTTTTAACTTCAACCAGGCACTTCTCTATCAGTCTCTGAACTGCGTGTTCAGCAGTCGTCCACCGGGTCGCCTTCCATATTTCTACAGCCCTATCTTTTTCTCGGCCAATAAAGAAGCAAGCAATATCCATGAATATTTGTTTCTCTTCACTCTCCAAACTGTCAAAGCTGATTTTAAGACATTGCGTAACATCATTTGGCTGGATATCCCTTACTTTTTCCAATTCTAATTTCCAGTAATTCTCATCCCTTCCACGAACATGGGTGCCCAGAACTTTGAGTGAAAGGGGCAAACCTCCACAGAATTCCACGAACCTCTCAACCAGCTGCTCACATGGAAAATTTGGCTCCTTTCCGCCGAAAGCATGACAAAGGAAGAGTTCTTTAGCACGATGACTCTTCATCGTTCTCATCTGATAACAATTACTGATTTCTGCACCTATTAACACTCCTTTGTCACGGGTTGTGAGAATTACTAAGCTACCAGGACTGAGGAGGTCTTGAAATAAAAGGGCATGTAATTGGTTCTGATGATCGATATCATCTAGGATTATAAGAAAACGCTTTTCAGATCCTGCCCTTGTCAGGCTATCCTTCAGCAATTCCGTTCCTTCATCAATATGTTGAATTTTTTTCTCTTTATGAAAGAGATCTTTCAGAAGCTTGCTTTGCAAGACGCGCAACTCACAATTCGCATGTGACTCTCTCACATCATAGAGAAAACAAGATGCACTGTACTCTGAACGCCTCGTGTTGAAGATTTCTTTTGCCAGGGTGGTTTTACCAGACCCCCCAAATCCAAAAATCCCTACTATATTTACCCTCTTTTTCACTGGATCTTCAAACCTCCTTTCAAACTCTCTGACAAGTTCACCCAAACCAACTGGATACGACGCAACATGTAACGGTATCCTCCTTTCTATATCTTTCTCCACACAGGACACAATCTCTCTACACATATCGCTGAAACCCCAGCACAAGAATAGAATTTACTTAAAAAGGCGTTGCGACAAGGTAAAATAAATAACATGTACTGTAGAAAGGAAAAGAAAAAGAAAAAGAATGATGAATGGAAAATGAGTTCAAAGCACACAGTAAACGTACTCTTCACTGCTGCAAAGTTCCAAGCCAACTACTTTTGAAGCAGATTCAAGGGCCTTTTTCCATCCGTCCAGCTTATCAAGGTTCCTGCCTTTGCTTTCATATTCGGAAAATGCCGCGCTATATGCTCCTTTCTCAATATACCGAAGATCACAAGGCTTGACACCATAGAATATAGGAATAAAGAGTGAGCCTTTATAATCCCGTTGGTTTAACATAAGAACGAGCTCGTCTAAACACCATGCGGAGTGTGCATATCCTGTGGAAAAAATGGCTATCTGAACAACAGATGAGCATATGGCACCCTCAATGGCTGGAGTAATAGAATCCCCCACCTCTAATTCTCGACGGTCGAGAAATGCCCGGCACCCTCGATCATTAAGAAGTTGATAAAGCTGTTTGGCAAGGGTTTCTTTGACGTCGGGGCCTCGGTGACTGATGAATGCGTCATATAATTTTGAGGAAGAGGAAGCCATTAATGGATGATTACGATGGAACTGTTTAAAGTAGGCATACTGTATTTAATGAAACGACACAACAATAGCTTGTATTTTTATCCCCACTCAATGTATGCAACGTGCAAGGCCAAGGCCAGTGAAGGGCCAATGAGAATGTTCCATAGAACCTCGTTACTTTTGGGGGTGCGCTAACGTAGACTGGACTTTTGATGTTCGTCGCTGAAAATTCCAAACATTATTTGACTTCCTTCAAAGATCACCAATTACTATCGTGAATCGTATAGTTGAACACGTTAAGCAAGTGAAAGTTGCAACACTCCACGCAACTTTAATTAAATGTGGAAACTTACTCCCACCAAAAAGAAGGATCGAGTCAACAAAAATCATTTCAATCCTAGAAGTTTCTCCTCCCTGCCGATAGTCTCATCTTCTTTTCTCTTCCATTCATTTTTATGCATGCTTTTATTGCAAAGTTTTTTTAGAGAGTTTTAAGACTTCTATTTATAGAGACATTTGTAATAATTTTTTGAAAGTAGAAGTGAAGAAACAAAGCTTTTATTAATTGTGCAGCATTTAAATTTTTTTTTTGGTTCTTTTGTTATATATTGTTAATGTGTGCAATTGATTTTCTTTGTATCCTCTATTCTAGTGTGTTCTATTTTTCTGTTCTTTTGCAGATTTCATATTGTTGTTGATAATGCAAAGATAGTCTGGGAAAGAGTTTTCCCAACAATTGGTATCAGAGCTAGTCAAAGCCAGTCATGGAGGCAGCAGCAGTGAATGATATGAAGAAGTTGAATGGGGCTAATTTTTCCCTATGGAAATCCCAAATGGAGGATATATTTATTTTGAAGGATCAATATTTTCCAACTGAGGGAATATAAAAGAAACCCACAACAATGGTGGATGAAGATTGGAATACGCTGGATAGAAAGGCGATTGTAACCATATGTCAATATCTAGCTAAAAATGTGTATTTCAATGTTGCAGGAGAGAAGATAGCAATGAATCTATGGAAAAAGCTACATGATCTGTATGAGAAAAGGACAGCGTCAAATAAGGTTTTCTTAATGAAGAAATTATATAATCTTAAGATTAAGGAGGGCGCTTTAGTTGCAAAACATTTAAATGAATTTAATATCACTACTTATCAACTTGCCTCAGTTAAAATTGTTTTGGATGATGAAATTAGAGTTATTTTACTAATGTGTTCTATGCCAAATAGTTGGGAAAATTTGATTGTCACTATGAGCACTTTAGTGCCTGCAGGAACCTTGAAGTTTGATGATGTTAGTAGCAACATAATGAACGAGGAGCTGCGACAGAAGTCAATTGTAGAAAACCGCAGAGGAGAAGCTCTAGCCCTAGTTGATTGTGGTAGGAGGATTGATCAAGGCCATCAAGAACGTTCAAGATCGAGAGGCCAATCCAAATAAAAAAGGGGCATGATCACTTGTTATCATTATGGAAAGCTAGGGCACATGAAGAGAGAGTGTTGAGTCTAGAAGCAAAGCCAAAATTATCAAAATTAGAAGCCAACGAGCACAAATGAAGGTGAGACCACTTCTATAGCTACAAATGGAGATGTTTTACTTACTATTTTAGTAGAAGATGTATGCTTGAATACCTCTAGCAGTAGCTTTGATTGGATCCTTGATTCTAGGGCATATCACCATGTAACTTCATGCAAAGAGAATTTTGTTGCATATAATCCTGGTGATTATGGTAGAGTGCATTTGATAAATAATCATTTTTTGCAGCATTGTTGGAGTGGGAGACGTCAAGGCAAAGGAAGGACAAGATATCCTATTGAAAGAGGTTAGGCATGTACCAGAAATGCGCATGAGATTGATCTCTATGGGCAGTATGTGCAGGATCATGATGGGCCAAAAAGTGGCGATATGATGGGTATTTGTAGGGTATGTGGCTAACGACTATTTTTAACCCAAAATTAATGAAACGAAAAGGGTTTTTCAAGGATATCCTCATCTTTCAACCAATATAAATTATGATTTACTTTGAATTTAATAAATAATTATTATTCATTTTCTATTTGAATTACGACTAAAGTCCTGATTGACAGGTTAATTGAAAAACACCTATAGATTTCAAATAGTATCACATTTTTTGAATCTAAAACATACGTCACATTCTATGCTTCATATACTATAGGATTAAAAAAAGAAAAAATGAATTTCATGAATTTTTGACCAAGTTAAGGTGGTTAGATGTACAAGTTTTTATATTTTTTAAAATTTGTAATAAAAAAATCATAATTAATTATTTACTTGGAAAAAGATTACAAAAAAATATGCATCACATCAGGACATGAGTCCTCTACTTATATCAAAATATTATAAAAAAATAATTATCATTTTATTGTGGTTAGGGTGGTCAGACAGTTACCTACTTCTTATTTTTCCCTCGAAATTTAAGTACTACTACATTGAAATTTCAAATTTTCACCAAATAGATTTTGTTTTTAAAAAAATAAACCTAGTAGTTTAAAAAATACAATCAATTTGCTACAAATTCTATTCTTACATATTTTTAAAATAATATAGATAACTTATTCAAATTTTTACGTCAAGTTGCCTAACTCTGATTTTTCTAAATTTTTTGCGACTTAAGGGCCTATTTTTCCATGATGATCCTCCACATACCTTGGGACGATTGGATGATGAAGGCTACTTTGTAAGCTTTGAGAAAGGTGGCTAGAAAATCAACAAAGGAGCATTGGTCATGGCTAAAGGACCCAAGACTAGGACTTTGTATACATTGACGACAATGATAGAAAGATTATCTACAACTGTTGTTGCAAAATAAGGAAACTCACCAGATCTATGGCATAGGCACTTGGGTCATATGAGTGAGAAGGGCCTAAAAATACTCATGGGAAAATATTTGCTACCAGGTTTGAAATCTTATAATCTTGATCTTTGTGAGCATTGTATTTATGGTAGGCAACAAAGAGTTTCATTTCTTAGAGGTGGTCATAAACGGAAGAAAAATCTACTAGAATTGATATACTTAGATGTATTTGGGCCTATTAATATTAAATCATTAGGAGTCTGAGCATCATACTTTGTAACATTCATAGATGATGCATCTAGAAAGGTTTGGGCCTACCCCATGAAAATCAAAGATTATGTATTTGAGATATTTCAAAAGTTCCATGTTGCTGTTGAAAGAGAAACTAACAAACTGCTCAAGTGCTTGAGGACAGATAATGGTGGAGAATGCTGTTGAAATGCATTCAAGGAATATTGTAATAGGTTTGGAGTTAAGCATGAGAAGACTGTCCCTGGTACTTCTCAAGAGAATGGTGTTGTAGAAAGGATGAATCACACTATCATGGAGAAGGTGAGGAGAATGTTGTCAAATTTTGGTTTAGAAAAGACTTTTTGAGCAAAAGCAGTGAGGACAACCAGTTATCTCATAAA
This sequence comes from Sequoia sempervirens, assembly GCA_007258455.2. Classification (NCBI taxonomy): domain Eukaryota; kingdom Viridiplantae; phylum Streptophyta; class Pinopsida; order Cupressales; family Cupressaceae; genus Sequoia; species Sequoia sempervirens. The sequence continues at coordinate 7,503 of VDFB02047691.1, read as the reverse complement.
TTGATCTCCTACTACAGCCTTGGATGGTGAAATTCCTAAAAAAATTTGGACTGGTAAGAAGGTGAATTATTCTCACTTGAAAATCTTTGGATGTGAAGCATTTGTGCATATTCCCAAAGATAACAGAACTAAGCTAGATGATAAATCTATGAAATGCATTTTCTTGGGATATGTGGATGGTGAACTTGGCTATCATTTATGGGATCCAGTCAAACATAAGATCGTTAGAAGCGGGGATGTTATATTTAATGAGTTAGAGATGTTTAAGAGGACTGTAGTTAATTTGGAGGTAAAGAAAGTTGTTGATAGGTTTGAAGAAAAAAAAGAAAAAATCCCACCAATGCAAGAAAGTGAGCAGCAAGATCAAGAGTATGATGGAAAGCAAGAGGAGAATGTGGAACAACAACAAGAAGAAACCTTGCAGGAGCATTTACAAGAGATTCAACTTGAAAACACAACACCACAGTTGGTTCACAGATCCTCTAGGCCTCATAAGCCTTCACAAAGGTATACACCCTTAGACTATATTTTGTTAACTGATGAAGGTGAACCTGATGGTTTTTAGGAAGCTTGTAAGGATGAGCATAGCAAAGAATGGAAGAAAGCGATGGAGGAAGAAATGAACTCCTTGCCAGAAAATAGAACTTGGGAGTTGGTAAAGCTTCCAAAAGGAAGAAAAGCCCTACAAAGCAAATGGGTGTACAAGATCAAGCATGTGGGTGATGAGAAGAAGGAAAGATACAAAGCAAGTCTGGTAGTGAAGGGATTTGCTCAGAAAGAAGGTATTGACTTCACTGAAATATTTTCACTTGTGGTTAAAATGCCATCCATTAGAGTTATTCTTGGTCTTACTAGTACCTTAGACTTGGAGTGTGAACAATTAGATGTAAAGACAACCTTCCTTCATTTACATGGAGTAGCCAAAAGGATTCAACATAAAAGGTAAAGAGAACTTGGTTTTCAGGTTGAAGAAGAGTCTCTATGGGTTGAAATAGGCACCTCGCCAGTGGTATAAGAAATTTGATTCATTTATGTTGGAGCATGGTTTTAATAGATTATAGGTTGATCATTGTGTCTACATCAAGAGATATGATCAGGGAAATTTCATTATATTACTGTTATATGTGGGGTGATCCCACAATAGTGGTTTACAATTTTTGGACAAACTGTACATTGAAATTATTATTTTTAACTAAATCTTCACATTTGGACACCGATAGAGGCTAAACAATGAGGAATTTGAAGATGATGCAAACTAGATCATTTTCACATTTTTTCTGTAGATTCTAAAAATATTTTTTTCAAAATTTTTGGAATCAGATTGCACTTATTTTTCCATCTCCCACAAAAACTAGTTTTTTTTAGAAAACAACATTTTTAAAAAGTGACGCATACCGTATAATGCATAACCTTTTTTCCATGAAGGATAAAATTTTAATTCTTTCAAATTTAGATTTGTAACTCCGATATCTAGTGCTTCCACTTGGTTAGATAGTTTTTTATTGATTATTTTTTCTTTAATTAAGTTTTGAAGTCAGCCCAATTACAATTCAAACATAGCACGACCATATAATGCGTAACTTTTTTTGTATATATCAAAATTCATTTTTTGTTTTTGGATCAAGAACTTCAATATCTGGTGCACTCATATTTTGCAATTTTTTTTTGATAATTTGCTATTTTTCCACATGTGCAAAATAGAGATCTTCATTTTCAATGAAAAACCTATGGTTAATAAAACTAAAAAACCAAATACATAATAAAACCAAAACACATTAAAATTATATTCGTTGGATAGCTCATTCTGAGGACTACCTGGTTCCGGTTGGGTTTGTGAAAATTCTTCCATTTTCATCCTCAACCTGAGCTCCAAAGTGCCAAAATTTAGGGTTTTTTGTGTCTCAGGGGGGTGAGGATTAAGGGAGTTCGTACAAACCTCTAGGGGTTCGCTCGAACCAAGATTTTACTGAACCCTAGTTCGAGTGAACCAATCCTCTATAAGGGATTTCTTTGGTTTTTTGGGCGGGAAAGAATTAAAAGGGTTCACTCAAACTCTAGTTCGAGCGAACCTCTTATGTGTTCGATCAAACCAGTAGGTTTGTATGAACCCCTAAAATCAAGTTTTTTGCCATGTATTTAGTTTTTGTGAGTTTTCCTTCCTCACTTGAATTGTGAACCACTATTGTGGCTTCACCCTATGGATGATATGTTAGTTGTTGGACATGATAAGAATATGATTAACAGGTTAAAAAAATATTTGGGCAATCAGTCTGCAATAAAGGATTTGGGTCCAACACAACAGATATTAGGCATGAAGATCATTCGTGACATAAAGGAGAAAAAATTGTGGCTGTCACAAGTAAAATATATTGAAAAGGTGCTAGAAAGATTTAATATGAAGGATGCTAACCCAGTTGGTACACCTCTTGCTTCTCATTTCAAATTGAGTGCCAATTTATGCCCTTGTGTTGACAAGAAGGAGGAAATGAAAAATATTCCTTATGCTTCAGCTATTGGTAGCTTGATGTATGCCATGGTATCCACTCATTCGGATATTGCACATTCAACTTGGGAATAGTGAGTAGGTTCCTTGCAAATCTGGGCAAACAACATTGGCAAGTAGTAAAGTGGATTTTTAGGTATCTCAAGGGTACTAGTCATTATTGTTTATGTTTTTGCAATACTGATATGGTGCTTGAAGGATTTATAGATGCAGATATGGCTAGAGACCTAGACACTATAAAATCCACCACTGGTTATTTTTATACATTTGTAGGTGTTGCAGTATCTTGGGTATTCATATTACAATGAATAGTAGCTCTCTCCACAACAGAGGCATAGTATATAGCTGCAACAAAAGCTTGCAAAGAGATGTTGAGGATGCAATGATTCCTAGGAGAGCTAGAAATAAAACATGACAAGTATGTGTTATATTGTGATAGTCAGAGCACCATTCACTTGGCGAAAAATATAGCTTTTCACTCACAAACCAAACATATTGGCTTGAGGTATCATTGGATTCAGCATGTGTTGGAGGAAGGACAATTATCCTTGGAAAATATCCATACATATAAGAACCCTATTGATATGCTCACTAAAATTTTTCCAAGAGAAAAATATGAGCTATGTAGAGACATGGTAGGCATGGGAGTGACTTGATCATTATAGCTTATTCAAAACCTTTTCATTTGCTTTAAGTGGGAAAATGTTGAACACGTGAAGCAAGTGAAAGTTGTTGACACTCCACCGAACTTTAATTAAATGTGGAAACTTCTATTCACCAAAAAGGGAGATCAAGTAAACAAAATCATTTAAATTAGAAGCTTCTCCTCCTTTCCGACAATCTCGTCTTCTCTTCTCCTCCATTCATTTTTATGCATGTTTTTATTGCAAAGTTTTTTTGGAGAGTTCTAAGACCTCTATTTATAGAGGCATTTGTAATAATTTTTTGTAAGAAAAAATGAAGAAACAAAGCTTTTGTTAATTATACAACATTTTAGTTTTTTTTTGGGTTCTTTTGTTATATATTGCTAATGTGTGCAATTGATTTTCTATGTATCCTTTGTTCTAGTGTGCTCTATTTTTTTGTTCTTTTGTAGATTTCATATTGTTGTTGATATTGCAAAGATGGTCTGGGAAAGAGTTTTTCCAACACGTATGTCAGTAGTTGCAGGTCACTTTGATCTCCTTCTTCATTTCTATAGGTCAAGAAGAAGAAAAGTAGAAGTAAATTCATGAATGGTTGAAATAGACATGAATTTTTTTTCATCTATTAGTCAAATATATTCATTGTCATGATTGGAAAGTTGATGATTGTTTTGAAGATGAGGAAAAAGAAGAGAAAGACATTCTTTCTGTAATTTATTTACTAGATTGTTAGTCAAATGTATTCACTAGCTTGATTGAGAAGTTTTATATAGTTATGATTATTTATGTAGATGAGGAAAAGGAAGAGAAAGACACTCCTCTTACAATTTCTAGTTTATTGGGTTGCTAGTCAAGTAGGTTCACTAACGTAATTGACAAGTTTTATAAATTTGATGATTACTCTTCTAGATGAGGAAAAGGAAGAGAAAGGAAACCCTCGTGTAGTTTCTACTTTATTGAATTGATAAAGAAATACATTCATTGACATGATTGACAATTTTTATAGAGTTGATCATTATTCTTGGGTTAGGAAAAAGAAGAGAAGACAATCCACTTTCAGTTTCTATTTTTAATGGTCAAAAGATCATACCCATGTTGATGCCTTTTTCAATTTGAATTATTTCAATGGAATGTCTTAATATAATTATATATCTTGACAATATATTTTTTTGTTTGTAATGACATAAAAAGTACTCCCTAACATGGCCTTGATTTAGTGTTATAATGTGTTTATCACATTCAGATTAGGTCTTGAGCCCTTGTGAGATAATGAACTTAAATGGTACCTTGCTAAAGTGTTGTAACACACTTTCACACTTTTCTAGGGTTTTATTAATTAACTACACCTAATAAACCTTAATCATGCCTAATTTGGAGTGTTGTAAAGTGTTGTAACACACTTTTAGACTTTTCTAGCCCCGGTTGTCATGTTAATAATTGGACTTTCTTATGCTTCAATTGGCCTTATTTTGTATCCACAAGCCTCATTTAATCCATTTTTTTGAGGATAATCCTGACATAAATCAACATCCAATCACAATTCAAGTATTTTTAGGTTTTGTGGTGCATATTTAGTGATCTAGGACTCATTCGCCACCTTGGGCGAATGAGTCCCATGTGGCCCAAAATTAAAATTAATTCAAATTCTTGGTGGTACTTTATCCTCATAGATTTGATGTCATCTTGTAGTGTTGTAATTTTAGGAATTCTTGCATAATTAAGTATAAATACAAGGTTCTTTCACTCATTTTCATCCTAACATCCTAAGCATTCAAGTATTCATGCATTATAGAAAATTGGAGTTCAAAATAGCATTCAAGAGAATTCAAGGGCTGATTATCAAGTATTTTAGAGCATTCTTCAAGCATCAAACATCATGTCAAAGTCTTCACACATCATTTTTTTTGGAGCTAACAATTGTGATGTAGCCTGGTTTCATGATTTAAGTTAGCATTCTATTCAAGATATATCCTATTCAAGCAAGATTCAAGATCTACATCTATTGGAGCCACTTCATACATGTTTGCAACACTTCATTGTTAGAGTTTGGTGATTTGCAACATTGCATCTTGTTCATTAATCATTGTCCATTCCTATTTCATTTCATTTCAAGGTTTAATTACCAAAACGGGGTTTGACCAAGGAAAGCCCCTTTCCACTAACAAAAAAACATTTTCCCCTCTCTTTAATGTTTGATTTGTAGGCTTAGGTTGAAGACACATTGACGAGAAAAATTGAAGAAGGTTGTCAAAGTGTTCAAAGTTGTCACCTAGCATTGAAGATACTTTAAAGACTCCTACAGGGTGCAAATCAAGGTTTCAGATCCGAAAATCAATTAGGAAGCACATAGCGGACCTTGAAGACCAAATTTTGACTTTGAAGTTTCAGAGAACCCTAACTAGATTGGTTCACCTATTTTGGTGAATGAGACCCACTTTAGGTCAAAATTTGGGTTTTTACAAATTCAAATACCCATTTTCCAGATTCTTATTTCTGCATAGAAACCCAGAACTAGGACTAATTCACCTAGCTTGGTTTATGAGTCCCAATCAATATTAAAGTCAAAATTTCTAGCATTTCAAAGCCTCATCTATTCATCTTCATATTTCCAAGTGAACACATTCCACCTTGCAACTTTTTGTTTGGTTTTACATGCATTTTTAAGTCATTTAGTTAGAAGATTGTATCATGTTAGGGTTAATTATTACATCTTGTATTGCATTTGTATTTCCAAGCCTTAGCTTGGTGGTGAAACTCTCATTAGTTTACAATCATAACCTAGGACAACCCTATTGCAATATCTCTTTCTCTTTTGCATTGAGATATTTAGGGTTATCCTTGAATGAGATAAGTGGAAAGTGGGTGTGCTCTATGTCCTATACCATATGAAAGAATAACTCTCCTATTCTGCTATTTTATTTTGGTGAAATTACATTTAGAACATCATAATTTTGATTTGGAGTGCATCATCATCCTTGATAAGCTTGGATTAGCTTTCCATTAGGGTTTGCATTAGTTAATTAGCACTCTAGGGTTTCTAATGTTTGCATTAGTTAAAGTGGATTTAAGTAGCATTTTTCATCTCAAATCATTGAAAATGATATAAAAAATGCATTTACATTTCATCTACAGATCATACAACATAAAAAGCATAAAAATCAATTGAAATTTTCTGAAAATTTTGAAAAAAATCCTCACTGGGACTCATATGCACCTCTGGGAAAATCAGTCCCAATGCAAATTCTACATTACATTTTCCAGAATTTAAAGCATTATTTCTGAGCTTTTGTTTTTTGTTTATAGCTTTCTATTTTAGTTTACATAATTTTTGTTATAATCATTTCATTTTTTGTAGCTTATAAATTGCATTTGCATCCATCTTGCATTTAGTAGCCTTTGCATGAGTATTTGGTGTCCTATTGCTAATATTGTAGTGAGACAAAGTTCGAGACTCATGTCATCCTACGATAGCAAAATCATCGTGTATCTTAGGTTGTCTAGATCTTCCACTCCTAGTATTGACACTAGTACACTAGGTATGGACCATACTTTTAACAATTTCATGCCTTCAAGTAGTGTGACACATGGTGAAATAATGGGTGCAAGTGTTCTACAAGAAAACATAATTCAAATTCATGAAGACTTAGCAAACCTACAACATCAAGTGGAAAATGACAATATTTTAACTACCACCATCCCTACTATAGATAAAATTCACCACATGCTTGAAAGTGAAGATGGACTTGACCTTGTGAAAGAAATAGTTCAAATCTTTGGAAAACACTTCCCCTCAAACAATAGTTATCCTTTACCTACAAAAAATGTCACAAGCCTAGGAGGAATTCAAATTCCTCCTCCCACAACAATTTCCTCTAATCCTACCTATACCGATCCTCAAGTCACAACAACAATGCAACCAACTAGTAGTGTGATCTCTTCCTTAGGTATTTTTGCTAGCATCCCTAGTACATTTGTGGCATTGCATGTAATATCTCCTACCACTCTACCACCTATAATAATTACATTCACTTGTCCCTCAAATACATACATACCTCAACCTTTTTCACCTCCATCTCATAATACAAGTAATGACCCTATCATAAGTAAACTTTTGCAAAGTGTATCATCCCTTCAAAAACAAGTTTCCACCATCAACCAAAATAAAAATAGCCCACCTACATATTATGTCAAAAGAAATCCTTTTCCCTTATAGATATTGTGAACATTGATGCCACAAGGTATAGAGGTTCCTAGATTCAAGAAATATGGAGGAAAGGGAGATCCTTCTAACCATGTTAATGCTTATACTGCCTTATGCAGTGACTTTTTCCTTGATGATAAACTATTGGCTAATCT